>CM040191.1:67466306-67473806 GCA_022606455.1 Callitettix versicolor
TACAGTGTCAACCATGTTTCTACCATGGATGGAAGCACTACTCAGAGTTACTGTATACCAAGCATCTTCAGGACGTCAATAATTCCACTTGAATTCCTTCTATGGTGCCGTATCGGTATGATTTGTAACCTTACCAACTTTCATCACCTGTAATTACCTTAAACTAGTAGTGGTTCCTCTGTAATCATCAAAGGCCCATCTTGTTGGTTCTAAATTAAAAGTGAAAGGCCGAACTTCGCTGCAATTCTTATTACGTTTGGTTCAACAGATGAAACGAATAATCTCGTCAGCAACAACAGAAAATTTCAACTCAGTCATTAAGTTTTTAAAATTGATATAGTGACCCACAGAAAAAGAAAAGTTATACACACAAATTTTTTTTAGTAACATACACGGGATTGGGCTGTCAAAAAAGCAGGAGTCTCATAGTAAAAATTACCTTTAATTGTTTCATGTTCAGTTCAGTTGACTTCTTATTTAATAATGTTTAAAGTTTTTTTTTACTTCAACTGTTTTCGATTTGTATGAGCAATGATATTTCCTTTGAATTTTAAAATATTTATAAATTTTCAAATTTCCAGACAACTGCCACTAAATCATTGCGAATACAATTCAAATAAACTCAACTTTCTAAATGACAAATGAGGATTCAAGAATAAAAATCATGACTTTTTGTTGTTTAAATATATACAGAAATGAACTGCGAGCCTGAAACAATGTTTGACCCAATTACTGTTCTTGTTGTATAACAGATAACTGTTATCAGTAGGTGTCATAGATAAGACGCTAATCAACTGTTACTACATATTTCAGAACCTCTAATTGGTTCTGCTGATGTGATGGAAGCAGATTTCCAAAATAACATCACAATAATGTTTTTTACACTTTTTGAAAATCTAATTTCACTGTGAATATCACTAAAACCTCCATTGATATGATTGTGAAATCTGATGTTATTGTGATATTGTTACTTTTTGGAAATATACTTTCATCGCTTTTACAAACTGATGTGTGTTGTGATTATTATGTTAAAGTCTATTATTACATATAAATTACACATAAATGTGGTTCTTTTTTTTGTAACCTAGCTTTTCTTCCGCCATGGTCAATTTTTCATTAAGAAACAAAAATATTACAGTTCAAGGGGATCACAGAACAGAGGATCAACTAAGTACAGTAGTACTACAAGCTTAGTTCCTTGAAGACTTACCTCCGGAGAGAACGGCTCATACTGGTTCAACCTATCAGGATCCAACACAGCTTGATTGTACACCTGCTGCAAGATATGCCTCAAAAGGCCTCTGGAAGGATTCTTGCTAAGGCGTTGTGTTGGTATTGAAGTTCCTTTAGACTGTGAACAGACAAAAGTATTTCAATATAATTATACCGTAAGATTTCTACAAACATTATATTTACCTAAGTAGTTGTAGGTAAGCGTTTCCTTCAGAATATGATGATACGTTAACCATCAACAGTTAAATTCCAAGGGAACAAAAAATTACTTCAAATTATATACAGTTCAAGTTAGGAATAACCTTAGTTAAAACTTTCACTGCCAGAATAATTCTGAATTTATCTCCGATAAACTGATTTACTTTAGCACTCGTTGCACTGTACAGTGGTACCTCGATTTACGAGTGCCCTAATATACGTGTGTTTCGAGATACGAGCCGCCGAGCGAGCGATATTTTGCTTTGATATGAAAGCAAGATTTGAGGTACGAGGAATCGCACACCACCGCTGCACACGACCTCGACCGCTGCGAGGCGCATGTTGGTGTCGTGTGCAGCATCTAACAGTTTCTCCCACCTCAAACTAGACCTCAGTCTGTGTGCTTGTTTCCTTCGTTTTCGAAGCATTTTTGTTAAGTTGGGTTCGCATTTTTTGCTTTTTTTACATTTACAAAACATTATCACAAGTGATGTCTATTGAATTAAAGCGTGAAATCATAGAAAAACATGAGCAAGGTTGACTTGCGAGGATGTACGGGCGTAGCACATCAATGATATGTACTGTGCTTAAACAGAAGGAGTTGATAAAGGGTATAACCTCAGCTAAGGGCGTTACAATAATTTCTAAGCTCCGGACCACTCTCCATGAAAATATGGAGAAACTACTGATGGTGTGGGTGGCACAGAAGCAGCTTCAATTTTTTTTTTTTTTTTTGGTGTTTAACGTCTGACTATTGTGCACACTTGGGCTAATGCAGACGGTGGGTTGATTTATAGCGTATGAAAATGCCAAGCCCTCGCCGGGATTCGAACCCGGATCCTCGGGGTGAAAGCCTAGTACGCTATCCACTAGGCCACCGAGGCAGCTTCAAGGAGGGACCTTAACACAAAGTATCATATATGAGAAGGCACAAGCGATTTACGGTGATTTGCTGAAGCAGATCCCACACACTTCCACAAACGAGGAATCGGAAGACTCATTTAAAGCCAGTCGGGGCTGGTTTGACAACTTTAGGAAAAGGACCGGCACTCACTCCGTCGTCAGGCATGGTGAGGCAGGCAAGTTCGGATGTGACGGCAGCTGAGGTTTTCTTATTCAAAAACACGACAAAAACAACTGAGGTAGTATTTTAGGAGCTGGAACGGATTAATGGCATTTCAATTAATTTCAATGGGGAAAATTGCTTTTGAGATACGAGCATTTTGACATACGAGCAAGGTTACAGAACGAATTAAACTCGTATATCGAGGTACAACTGTACTTAAATTTATTAAGCTGAAGTGTTGCCAACTCTTCAGACCTATATTATCGTAAAAACCATACTAAATTATCGTATTTTTACAGACGGTACCATATAGTTTGGCTTTTGGCTTGGCAAATCTGACCTGTTTTTTTGTTTGTAGGTAATCGTCATTGTAATTTGTTTCTGTTTTTCTTTTCATTTTACTTTCTGTCTGCACGTAAAAATATTGTGAAGGTGTATATACAATGTAAACTAGTGAACTAAATTTGTTAAAATATTTTAAAACGAGTACTGTTAGCGCTTGTGAAGTACATTAGCTCATTTACTAATGGAAATGCACTAAAAAGTACTAAATTTTTGCAAATTTTAACGTTGGTTACAACAGTGTTAACTCGGTGGCCTAGTTGATAGCGTACTCTTTCACCGCGAGGACCCGGGTTCGATTCCCGGCCAGGGCTTGGCATTTTCATATGCTATAAATCATCCCATCGTCTGAATTAGCCCAAGTGTGCACAATAGTCGGACGTTAACAACAACAAAAAAATACAACAGTGATATCAGATTTTCAAAAGTTTAGTACAAAAAAGGTTGTTAATTTTATGGCAGTCGAATTAGGTTATATTTTTTTTTAATGAACACATGCACACAACATAAAATGTTATTAAATTTTGTTGCCACATTGAATATAATTTTTATTATGTCAACAAGCCAGCTGCTTCCTATGATTAGGGGCTTCTACAACAATAAGTCAGGACTGATCTGTACTATAACACTGCGTATATGTTTCTCCCAGCTGGAAACATATTATAATTACCAATACGAATACACAAGTTCAAGAGCACTCCACTACAGTTGAGTTGTTGGGTTGGTGCCAATAAATGAATGCAAATTAAGGGTGGTTCACCCTCACCCTCCTTGTCACAATGAATGTGCTGCGGCTCCCCTTACTTCAGTCATTGATTTTGTTTTCTACCCATGCATCCATATCCACCATTTTGTTAATAAAAATAAGACAAGTTGAGTTGCACTATGCAATGTCTATCGATTGATGTTTGAATTGGTTCACTGACAAGTGTCTCATATTGACAGGTTTATTCTATAGCCTGCTGTCATTTATTCTATGCTGTATGTTCTCTAGTGTATAGGTTAGTGAGCTGTACTCTCTGAATTGTATAGGTTATCATTACATTATAGGCTGTATAATATCACTCCATATATTGTGTAGGTTACTCTATGAAGTACATAACACTACTCTATTTGATGTATAAATTACTATTACTTTAAAGTGTGTATAACATTTATGTATAATGTTGTATACTTTATTCTAAAAGCTGTACAGGAGAACTCAGTAAGTTGTATAGATAACTTTACAACTGTATATATATAACTCTACTGGCAGTATAGATTACTCTCTATTGTTAAAGGTATTGTTTCTTTATGGGTTGTATGATATACTGGTTACTCTATAAGTTGTACAAAATAACGTTGTAGGTTGCTAACGCTATAATCCTATTGGCTGTATAGACTACAATCTAGATTGTAAACGTTACACTGTTACTTTCTTTATAGGTTGCACGTTATTACTCCACATGTTGTATGGGTTACTCTATGAGTATATAACACTACTCTACTGGCAGTATAGATTACTCTCTACATTGTTAAAGGTATTGTTTCTTTATGCGTTGCATGACATACTGGTTACTCTATAAGTTGTACAAAATAACGTTGTAGGTTGCTAACGCTATAATCCTATTGGCTGTATAGATTACAATCTAGATTGTAAACGTTACACTGTTACTTTCTTTATAGGTTGCACGTTATTACTCCATATGTTGTATGGGTTCCTCTATGAGTATATAACACTACTCTATTGGCTGTATAGATTACTATTTACTTTGAAAAATTTTAAGTTACTTTAAAATTTTTATGACATTTCCATTATGTTGTATTTACTCTACAGGAAGACTCAGTAGGTTGTATAGATAACCCTATATATATAACTCTATTGGCTGTGTAGATTACTCCTAGGTTGTGTATTACTGCACCTATTGAGGCCTTAGAAATCCCTCCTGGTACCAGAGTCTAACACATACTTACACTTACGACTTTAACACTTTACACTCACACTTACATTTAGGGAGGCGATAATAGCCTCAATGTGCTTTTCGCCTTAAAATAACAAAGAAAAGTTACTTTACAGGTTGTATATAATAACTTTATAGGTTGGGGAAACTTTATATTCCTATTGGCGATAGACATATTACACTCTATATTGTACAATTTACAATGTTCATTTATAGTTTATATGATATTAATCTATAAGTTGAACACCTTACGCAATAGAGGTGCAACTACTTTATAGGTTGTATAGGCAACTCACTTTGGCTGTATAGCCTACTCTCTACGTTGTATAGGTTACCTTACAGATTGTATTAGTTGTGTAGGATAACACCACAGATTAGCCGCCACGGTGGCCTAGTTGATAGCGTACTAGGCTTTCACCCCGAGGACCCGGGTTCGATTCCCGGCCGTCTTCATTAACCCAAGTGTGCACAATAGTCGGACGTTAAACATAAGAAAAAACCACAGATTGTATTGTATAGATAAATATATCGGTTGTATAAAGAAACTATACGCTGTTGTATACGGATGTATAAAGTTGCTTTATAGGTTGTATGCTATTTAATATTATTCTATTTGTTGTAGAACTTACACTACACAGGCTTTATAATGTAATTATATAACTTGTACAGGGTAATTACATGCAGATTGTACGGGTTCCTATCTCATTGGTTATTCAATGGTTACTTCATTGGTTTTGTGATAAATGTTATCAAATTTAGTACTATAACAAACCCTGCCGATGGCCTTTTTTTTTTTTTTTTTTAACGTCCGACTATTGTGCACACTTGGGCTAATGCAGACGGTGGGATGATTTATAGCGTATGAAAATGCCAAGCCCTGGCCGGGAATCGAACCCGGATCCTCGGGGTGAAAGCCCAGTACGCTAACAACTAGGCTACCGAGGCGGCCTGCCGATGGCCAGAATGGTGCGCTGACCAAATGGTTCATTTACAAATGTGAAAAAATTTAACACAATATGAGCACCAGTTTTAATGAAATTACACAGAATTTCAGTTTTTTGAGGGAACAGCAACATACGTTTTGTTTGTGAGCTTTATGTTGTTGAATTTCGTATAAATAACTTAAGGTAAGAAAATTTGTGTTTTTGTAATATTGGTTTTGTTTGTAATATTGTGTGTGTGTGTGTGTGTGTGTGTATGAGTGTGCGCGCGCGTGCGTGTGTGCGCGTGAGCGTGTGGCGTGAATGTGCGCGCGTGCGCATGTGAGTGTGTGCGCGCGCGCGTGTGTGAGTGTGTGCGCGCGCGCGTGTGTGCATGTGTGTGTGTGGGGGGGGAGGCATTCTACCCGTGATTCTACCTACTTTTGGGTACAAGATTGCCAGTAGTCCTAACCTACGGTCCAAAGACGGACAAAGTTTGTTTATCACAGATCTGTTCATTCACAAGCCACAGAGTCGACAGACATAACAGATGTTCCCTGTAGCTGTACTCTACTGTATTATCAGCAATGAGTCATGCTTGCATTAATTAAATACAGTCGTAGGCACTACGCCTTGCCTAATTGTCTGTGACTAAAGGTCGTTGATCCCAACCACACCCACACTCGTTGGAATTGTTCTATAAATACCCATGCCCAGCTGGAGGACCAACCTCTAAGTGTGACCAATAATTGACAAGTTACACACAAAACAAGGGCAAAACCCTTTCAGCATACTTACGACCCTTATTGTGAAACTTCTTCACGAAAATTAGACACAATTACTCTTCCAAGAATTTACAAAAAGAAAAATGGTCTTTAAAGACAAAAGACAGAAGAATGTAGTGTTTCTCAACTTCGCCACCCATAGGTTGCTATTTCTGGAATAATAGGGGATTATTCTTTTGGTCAGGGTAAAGCATACCCACCTTACTAGCACGGCCAAACCCTGACAGGTTCAATGCAGCCACCACACTTCAAATACTCGGCATGCAGCTATCTCGCTGACCTAATGTGTACGCATTTCAAAAAAGTAATTTCACAATAATTTTCACAGTCATTTTTCTCAAATTTTTTAAATATCTGATTTCGTAATCATAACTCGTAATAAAATTTCACGTTTTGTTACTATTGTATTTATTTTTCCCCATAAAACAAAGAGGAACTTTTAAGGGGTTCGAAATATTGTCAGTTGAAATAATTTTCTTTTCATTAACGATTGTTAATATTTACGCATCAAGTTAATATAATAATCTTTATTTCGAAACAGCAATTAGCGATTATCTACACAGAAAGGTTTAAACACACACACACCCAGGAACACTTTTTGGAGATCGTTACCGGTGTGTGTGTGTGTGTGTGTGTGTGTGTGTGTGTGTGTGTGTGTGTGTGTGTGTGTGTGTGTGTGTGTGTGTGTGTTGTGTGTTGTGTGTTGTGTGTTGTGTGTGTGTGTGTGTGTGTGTGTGTGTGTGTGTGTGTGTGTGTGTGTGTGTGTGTGTGTGTGTGTGTGAGAGAGAGAGAGAGAGAGAGAGAGAGTGCTTGAGTGTGTGCGAGTGTGTTCGCGCGCGCATGCGTATCAAGGAAGGTTTTGGGGGGTTTACCCCCCCATTGATAAAAAACTTGTTAACACATTTACTAATATTCCAATAATAGTCTGACATCATTATTTGTCAACTAATAAAGCAACTATTGAATTACTGCACTATTATAGACTAATAAATATTATTAACGACTGGATTGTACAG
>CM040191.1:67478806-67736306 GCA_022606455.1 Callitettix versicolor
AAGGTCCAATCAATCAGACCTTGGTTTGTTTAGACGCACTGTTAAGTAATATGGAACGAAGTACGCCATAGCACTTGTTTAAATCTTTTTTTTTTATGGTACCCACTATATGATTTAAACAACTTTTATTTATTCATGTTTGTTCATAATTAAAATTGTATTTTAAAAAAATATATATAATAGAAGTAAGCTACCTATAGGCCTACATTTTTTTTAAACTTATGTATTATTTATTCATGTTCATAATTAACTAAAATGTTCCTGTTAGGTACCTAGTATTGTATTATATACTGTGATACTTCTGATAATACAGTACTTATTTTTGTTACAGTAACATTTTATAAAACAATATATCATTTGTTACATATTATTTTTATTGTAGTTATAATTGTTTGTAAAATAAAAAAATAAGTATTTTTTGTCAAATAATTACCTGTCACACACACACACACACACACACACACACACACAGAGAGAGAGAGAGAGAGAGAGAGAGAGAGAGAGAGAGAGAGAGAGAGAGAGAGAGAGACAGAGAGAGAGAGAGAGAGAGAGAGAGAGAGAGAGACGCACACACGCACGCGCACACACACACACACAACACCATACACTTTATATTTAGTCATATGTTTTAAAATAAAATTTTTAAACTTTATATTTTTATAATGTTAAAAGTAAAAATTTGACTTAAATTGTATTACATTTATAAAAAAAACATCAATAAATTAACAGTTAACACAATAAAAACACACAAGTCGGAATCTCAGAATAGTAGCCAACATTCAATGAAAATGTACACTGACAATGTTTCGAACAGTTAGATTAGCAGCTTCAACGTTTAACAGGTTCAACAGTTAGCAGTAGAGGTTAGCAGGTTGGAAGCAGTGTACCATAACCCTTCTATGTAACAGTTTGCAGTTCAAGTTTATTATCTGTTATTTTTAAGTGTGATTAGCAATCTGCTAATGCTAAAACCATTTAGCAGCTAAAAAATAACAGTTTGCTAAATAGCAACCCATCACTACTCAGTTCAGGCATTCAGTGCAGTGCAATGCCTGCTCCGCAACAAAAGTGCCTGCTTTATGCAAACTGAGTCTGTTATAACAGTACAACGTAATTTAAGACTCGAGTATGGCTCTTGATGCTCGCTTTCCGGGAAGGTGGACAGGCAGAGCTGGCCCAATCTCTTTGCCACCACGAAGCCCGGACTTGACTTTTTCTTTTGGGGAACACATAAAAAATGTTGTGTACGCTAAAAAGATCCGTGACAGCAACCATTTACGGGAAAGAATGGGGTTGATACACTTACACCTGCATGTTGGTGAATACCTGGCGAGAAGTGGCATATCGTCTCGACGTGTGTATGGCAACAAATAGATCCCAAGTTGGAATTTACTAACATTAAAAAAACAAAGTTGTTTCATTGTGTGTACTTGTTGATGAAGTTTTTAATTAATTTCACCATTAAATTTACACAAAAAATTAAGGTGTTCTTTTTCAAACACCCTGTATAAATTATAAGTTAAACTGTATAATGCCCTCCACACCACACTGGTATGTCTAGCTTAAAACGTTGCATGTTTTCGCCTCAAACAGTACATGACATTTCAGACACACTGTACAGAGTTGTAAACGTACAAGGTAGGTGCGGCTTTAACGTGTTTGCGGAAGCATCTCGATCTATCTGCTTGAATAGGAGAGAGGAGAGGATAGAACATAGCGGTGGGAGTGGGAGAGAGGGACAGGGTATTGATTGCTTGCTTAGGGTGCAATGTGCTGTCTGAGTCTGGGCCAGCCTGCAACACGTGTAAACCTGCATCCAACGTCACATCCAGGCCCCGTACGCATATTTACGCGCTCCAACGCAGTAGTACTTGGTGACCGGGTTACTCGGAAAGGGTAGATGTCATTCCTTTACTCTCTTAAACAATGTGTAATACTGTTTAAAAAGCATTTCCCAAACTTTATCGCACTTAAAAGTATACTTAAAGAAAGCCCTTGGGGGGGTCACTGCACCCCATCTTCCAGCTTCCACCATGTTCACTTTTTACATAAGTGAAAATTTTAAAATATGTTTGCAAATTTTTAAAAAAACGTGATTTTTTAAAAAAAGCGTCAAATTTGAAAAAATCCTATACGTTTTTAGAACAATATTTTTGCCGCCTCGGTGGCCTAGTTGATAGCGTACTGGGCTTTCACCCCGAGGACCCGGGTTCGATTCCCGGCCAGGGCTTGGCATTTTCATACGCTAGAAATCATCCCATCGTCTGCATTAGCCTAAGTGTGCACAATAGTCGGACGTTAAACAAAAAAAAAACTTCTATCACGTCACCGAAACAATGCGAACCGTGGCCTATTATATACAATTTTAAAATAAAAAAAATCTGTATGTATATATATATATATATATATATATATATATATATATAAAGGTTATGAATTCTCAAAATTTCGTTGTAAAATATAAAACATTGCTAGCGTATTAGAATGTCCTTCACGTAATCTACGTTTTATTTTGTTGATCATATCGGGCTGTCCGAGCAGCCACAGGGTTAATTTACGCTGCCAATAATGTACTGGCCTTACAAGTCACTCTCAAGGTCCAAGAGTCCCGCAAACTTCAGACAGATCCTCCTGTGGAATGCTGTCCTTCGGTCATTTTCCCAAGGATTCTGTTACGTTCCTGCTCCAAAGACTCACACTTCATGAGCAGGTGTTCTGCAGTCTCTTTCTGTAGCCCGCAGGTTGTCTATTGTAAATATCAATCCTGTGCGTGTATTTCCTAAAGTATCCATGTCCGACTAATCTCCTTACACTGCATATCTACTTTAGTGATGGGTTGCTATTTAACATTCTGTTATTTTTTAGCTGCTAAATGGTTTTAGCAAACTGCTAATCACACTTAAAAATAACAAATAATAAACAAACTGTTAAATAACAAGGTTAGAACACACTGCTTCCGACCTGCTACTGTGCTAACTGCTAACGTAACTGCAGCTACTACTGCCAACTGTTAAACTTTGAAACTGCTAATCTAACTGTTGAATAGCAGGGTCATAGCACACTGTTCCGGACCTGCTAAACTCTACTGTCAACTGTTAAACGTTGAAGCTGCTAATCTAACTGTTGAATAGCAGGGTCATAGCACACTGTTTCGGACCTGCTAACTGCTAACGTCTACTGCCAACTGCTGAACCTGTTAAACGTTGAAGCTGCTAATCTAACTGTTTAATAGCAGAGTCATGGCACACTGTTTCGGACCTGCTAACTGCTAACGTCTACTGCCAACTGCTGAACCTGTTAAACGTTGAAGCTGCTAATCTAACTGTTGAATAGCAGGGTCATAGCACACTGTTTCGGACCTGCTAAACTCTACTGCCAACTGTTAAACGTTGAAACTGCTAATCTAACTGTTGAATAGCAGGGTCATAGCACACTGTTTCGGACCTGCTAAACTCTACTGCCAACTGTTAAACGTTGAAACTGCTAATCTAACTGTTGAATAGCAGGGTCATAGCACACTGTTTCGGACCTGCTAACTGCTAACGTCTACTGTCAACTGTTAAACGTTGAAGCTGCTAATCTAACTGTTTAATAGCAGAGTCATAGCACACTGTTTCGACTGTTCCCGACCTGCCAACTGCTAACCTCTACTGCTAACTGCTGAACCTGTTTAACGTTGAAGCTGCTAATGTAACTGCTAAACAGGAAACATTGTCAGTGTTTCTTTCCATTAATTGTTGTTGGCTACTGTCCTGAGATTCAGATTGCATAGCGGTATCATATGTTTCTTTGTTAACTGTAAATTTAAATGAGGGCGTTTTTTATAAATAATAAATGTAACACAAGTCGAATTTGTTCTTTTAACATTTTAAAAATATTTAGCTTAAAATTAATTTTAAAACATAAGAATTATGATTAACAAGTAATTATTTGTCCTTCAAACACTTATTTTTCGATTTTTCATACAATTATAATTACAATAATATAGTATATAATAAATGACAATATTATTTTAAATAATGTGATTATAACAAAAATAAACATTATCAGAACCATTATGATAGTCTATAATAAAATACTTGAAATAATACCTAACAAGAACATTTTAATTTATTAGGAACATGAATAAATAAGAGAAATCTAAAAAAAGATACGCCTACATAGATATATAGGCCTACATGTATTAAAATACAAAAATATTTTTTAAATAACATTTTAATTAATTACAAACATCGAACATGACCCTAATCAAATTAAAATTAATTTAATTTAAATTATTATTGTAGGTTTAGAAAAGGGTGCTACAAAATATATTGCATATTACTTGACAGTGCGTGAAAGACAAACCGAACACAATTAACTGCATCTTTGATCTTAGCATGTTCATTGTATTTCTCATTACCGTCAGAGATTTATTCACAAATCCTATAGACAAATTAATAGTGCAGGAAGGGTAGGACAAAACGTGCCAACTGCACCCTCACTGTATTTGCTTATCTCAGCTGTCAAGATAAGGAATAAACAATAAAGTAATGTGACAATATTATTTAAGCTGCGTTTTCCTGCTAAGGTCGTTGTTAGCAGTCTAGAAAATTATCAGTTAGCAGTTGTGCCTGTTATTTTTAACTGCTAATTCTAATTAGCATTAACAGAATTAGCCGCTAAACAAAAATAGCGCTTTTGCCCATCACTAATCTACTTAGTGACACCTAGCTAGGTGCACGTATTTAGAGGGTCCTTGAAGTCAGCCTACTCATTTTCAGCCCCACAATGCCCTTCCATCAGTCATGCTCTATTCGAGCCCAAATGCGACAAGCCTGCCTTGATATCCCACACAATGGATCAGGTCCTGATGCTCAGTTAGCCATCCTGGCACCCAACACAACGTTACACTGTTCAGCTTTCGTAGCTGCGCCTTTAGATCCACGCAGTACCAGACTTTGCTTTGACTTGAATGTCTTAAGGCATTGTCGCTGTAATTCGGAATCGTTTCTGTACCCGAGTCTTGATACTTTTTGAGAATACGTTTGCAAAAACACCGTGTTCAACATTTCCAAAATGCGCTGTAAAAGTAAAATTTTCAAAATACAAGGCGTGTTCAAAAAGTAACGAGAATTTTTTAAATTTCGCCGGCTTGGAGAGCCCGATTGTCAAACATTCTTTTTTATTATGTTGGTATACATGCCTTTGAAGTATGATAAAACTTTCAGCTGTTTTCATTGTTGACTTTGTCTGTGACAGCCACTAAGGTTAGACGTGTTTTTATGAGCTCGGCGATTTTCGTTTGTTAAAAGAAATGGATCAAAGAATTTGTATCAAATTTTGCGTAAAAAATGGAATAAAGTGTAACAAAGTGTGTGAAATGTTAACAAAGGCCCATGGTGAGTCTGCTATGTGTAAAGCAAGAGTTTATGAGTGGCATAAGCGTTTCCAAGAAGGCCATGAAGACGTTGAAGATGACGAATGCCCTGGACGCCCCAGCACATCAACAACCGATGAAAACGTGGAAAAAGTGAAAGAAATGGTTATAAACAATCGCCGAATCACAATTAGAGAGGTCGCTGATGATGTTGGCATATCGATTTGATCATGTCATGACATTGTTTCCAATGGTTTGTATATGAAACGCGTGGCAGCAAAATTCGTTACAAAATTGTTGAATTTTGAACAAAAACAGCGGCGAATGGAAGTTGCTCAGGAGTCACTAAATGAAGTCAACAACGATGCAGAATTACTGAAACGTATTATAACAGGTGACGAAACATGGGTTTACGGATATGACGTCGAAACTTAAGGCTCAATCATCCCAGTGGAGGCATTCTGGCTCGCCAAGACCGAAAAAGGCTCGACAAGTGCGGTCGAACGTGAAGGTTATGCACACTGTGTTCTTCGATATTAATGGCATAGTGCATCATGAATTCCTGCCACCAGATGAAACGGTCAATAAGGAGTACTACCTACAAGTTCAACGCCGTTTGATTGAAGCAATCCGAAAAAAACGCCCGGATCTGTGGAAAAACAATTCATGGCTTTTGCACCACGATAATGCACCAGCTCACACTTCATTGCTTGTTCGTGAATTTTTAGCCAAAAACAGTACTGTAACGATGCCCCAGCCTCCATATTCGCCAGACATGGCTCCGTGTGACTTTTTCCTATTTCCAAAAATAAAGAGAACCTTAAAGGGCCGTCGTTTTACAGCCGTAGATGACATTAAAAGCGCATCGCTGAAAGAACTAAAGGCTATCTCAAAGATCGAGTTTGAGAAGTGTTTCGAGGATTGGAAGAAGCGCTGGCACAAGTGCATAATTTCCAATGGGGACTATTTTGAAGGCGACAACATCAATGTAGAAGAATAAATAAATATTTTGTTTAGAAAATTAAAATTCTCGTTACTTTCTGAACACACCTCGTATATCGTCTTTGTATCGCATTAAAAGGTGCACGTACTAATTACGATTGCGTATTTAGAAAGCTGTCCCATTACATGTTTTCACCTCTCGAGGAAAACTGAGTCGGTTTTTACAGCTTCTTTTTGTTATTGCTTACATAAACTTACGATATCCCAAAGTGGTTATCGTTTAATAAATGTATTTTTCAGGAAAAAACGAACAAACGTTTTTCAAGAAAATTTAAAACGATTTCAGATCTTCTGAGAAAGTTTGTGCGAAGATGATGTTACAGATCCCGCTGTTAGCCTGTTAGCACTAACACACTGAGACGCGTGTAAACGACCTCGGGTCCAGGTAATGGAGAAGCAGACAGCACGGCACAGCGTTGTCAGATCTCGCGATGCGGTGAATGCCCTCGCAACGTAGCCACTCGACCCAAAATATAAATTGTGCACCGCCGCTCGCCGCCTGGCTTGGCCGTCTCATTCAATCGTTTTCAAGTTTAAGGGCTTCTTGGTTATGAAACGATTTGTACTGTTTGTCCGTATAATACAGTAACAGGTTACTGTTCAAGGTTAGGAGCTGTGTGGAAATTCTCTATTTAATATTTGGTACTTTTTCAAGTAACAGCCAATTTTGCCCATGCCCCAAAAATCGTAAATGTACAACCCCCCCACCTGAAAAATCACAAAATTTTTGTCACAACTTCGTTACTTTTTATCGGATTTAAAAAAGTAAAGTTTCATTTTGTTCGTAACGAAAAGGGCAATATTTTATTTAATCAAAGTAATTTTTACAAAATATAAGATTAAAACGTTATTCGCAATTAAAAAATTGTAACGCCGCCATTTTGAAAATTTTCAAGATACTTTTTTAAACAGTCTTCGATACAGATACGTATACGTGTGCCAAATTTCATGAAGCTACCTTGAACCGTTCTCAACATACAAATTGTTTCTTATAAAAAACAAAATGGCTGCTAGACAGAAAACGAATCGTTTTTGTACCTATGTTTATTGGAAAATACAGTAGTAAAAAAGATGACAAAAATAAAAAACCTGCAATAATATTATAAAAGCACTCTATTGTTCCTTCTCAAAAAAACAGGTCCAGAAGACATCGGCAAAAAACGTAAAAATCAGTCAAAACAGTTCATCAAATTTTCATAAAATTCTTGTGAAACTGAAATAAAGAAATTAACGATTCCAGAAAAAATCGAGAGAAAACCAGTCGCGGTCAGGGTTTGTTTTTGAGGTTTTCCGATTTACTCCGAACCACAAATGACTTTGAGGTTACGCATCTTCGTTGACAATTAAAAGTTCAGCGAAATGTCATTAAACCGATTTTGTGGAATCAGGCCGGAATGTTCATTTTTTTCTATACCTTCCTAAATTTTTGTAGGTACAGCGTCCAACACGTTTTTCCAAATGATAAGTATCTGCGACAGATCGAATGAATAGATTTTGAGTAAAACAGGTTTTTCACCTAAAACGTGCTTTAAAAAACGTCTCGAGATCAGATTTTCGTTTTTTACCAAACTCCAGTGTCCAGCGACACGCACAGATAAGTAAAATTACCAAAATTACCTTTTTGCTTCGTGAGACCAAATCGCGATTTTTCGTCCAATATATCTTGACTCACTTCACGCCGGATACACACTAGTAAAATATCGATACTTCTTCTTTCGATACCGAAAGTACTTTTTTACTCGATACTTTCATTAATACCAACAGTACTAATAATAAAATACCGGTGCATTATTCATAACTTTGACACTGTCGCTGTCCTCGACAGGTTTGAACAGGATCTCTTCATCCCGAGATGACTAAATACGCTGCAAACACGTTCCTGGTTTCGTCCAGTCATCCTACTGAACCTACGTATTAATATCCCACAAAGTCTTATGGGTAACAAATTAGGTTATGTCCATATTATATTATAATTATATGGATTTTTATTTATTGTTTGTGGTATGTACATATTATAATTATAACTCTCGTAATTTTTTATTTATTGCTTTCAGTCACACACACACACACACACACACACACACACACACACACACACACACACACACACACACACACACACACACACACACACACACACACACACACACACACACACACACACACACACACACACACACACACACACACACACACACACACACACACACACACACACACACACACACACACACACACACACACACACACACACACACACACACACACACACACACACACACACACACACACACACACACACACACACACACACACACACACACACACACGTATGTACAATTTCATTACTGTTTTTGTTACGTACACATTAGCCTATATTTCTTACCTTACGTGTGTAAGAATAGGTTTTACTTATTTTCATTTGTTTCCGGTGAACACAATATAACTACATCCGGTACATTTTCATTAAATTTATTTGCTTTTAATAAGAAATAAACAGCTTCAGTATCAAAGAAATTTAATACATAATTTATATAGTAGGTCATAACCTACTATATAAATTATGTATTAAATGTCTTTGATGTTTGCGTCATACTCGTATCGATATTCTTTTCGATTTTCCCAAAATAACGATACTTTCAGTACACTTAAGCATCCAGTAAAAGTATCGATATCTTTGAGCGTAAAGTAGGTCGATGTCGACGAGAACAGATGCACTCGGCACACAACGCTTTGGCTTTGGTTTCCGTCTATAAATAAATTAACTATTGATTCCGTACAAGTGGCGCCCTCGTTTCTACGCACCATCTTCGCCATTCATATAATCTCTACAATATTTTATTGCTAACCTAAAATCCAACGAGAACGCATTCATCAGCGAATGTCATTGGAAAATTAGCAACAAACAGTACTGGTACGGCCAACACGGTACGAGACCATGAAACCAGGGCAATCCTGACCTTTACAACATATTCATAAACAACTTCACTGTGATGTGAGTAACAGTGATTTTAAATCAGTACGAAATGTAACTGCTACTGCAGAAAAGCTATGATTGGTACGGCCATCACGGTACGACCCGAGACCACGAAACCTGGGCAATCCTGACCTTTACAACATATTCTGAGACAACTTCACTGTGATGTGAGTAACAGTGATTTTAAATCAGTACGAAGTGTGACTGCTACTACAGAAAAGCTGTGACTTTAACCTGTGATTGGTATGGCCATCACGGTACGACCCGAGACCACGAAACCAGGGCAATCCTGACCTTTACAACATATTCTGAGACAACGTCGCACTGTGGTGCAACTAACAGTGATTTTACAATCAGTACGAAGTGTGACTGCTACTACAGAAAAGCTATGACTGGTACGGCCATCACGGTACGACCCGAGACCACGAAACCAGGGCAATCCTGACCTTTACAACATATTCTAAGACAATATTCGCACTGTGATGTGACTAACAGTGATTTTACAATCAGTACGAAGTGTGACTGCTGCTACAGAAAAGCTGTGACGGGTACGGCCATCACGGTACGAGACCATGAAACCAGGACAATCCTGACCTTTACAACACATTCTGAGACAACGTTCGCACTGTAATGTGACTAGCAGTGATTTTGCAATCACTGTTCGAAGTGTGACTGCTGCTACAGAAAAGCTGTGACTGGTACGGCCTCACGGTACAAGACCACGAAACCAGGGCAATCCTGACCTTTACAACATATTCTAGGACAATATTCACACTGTGATGTGACTAACAGTGATTTTACAATCAGTACAAAGTGTGACTGTTATTACAGAAAAGCTATGACTTTAACCTGTGATTAGTGATTGGTTATGTGCTTTCCTTACTCCTCCCTACTGATTTGTCTATTCCTTCTTTAGTCGATAGGTAGTTATTGGTGACATGACTAACAGTGATTTTAACTTGTGATATACTGTGCCTGTATCTCTATTCCTCCCCGTATCTGTAGGAAGTAGGTACTAACTGTAAAAGTGGAATGTGACTACATAAATTACGACCTAAAAATTAATTTTACCTAATGATTTTGCTTGAATAAATGTTTAGACTATAACTTATAAAAATCAACAAGAAGAATGTTTAAAGCAAGTATTTAGTCAAAATATACTTATTGCAAAATACAAAGATATAAAATAACTACACAAAATTGGTTAAACAATACATGTTTAATACCCTCAAAAACATGTTTTAATTCTGCTTTTAAAAAATAGCACGCGTTTAAAATGTTTTATTGTTTAAGAGAAAAAAGGAAATTATGTTTCGAAAACTTTATTTTAGACGGAAAATTATTTTATTCGCGTATGCATCGCCATGTGCACAGCCATTTGTGATAACTGTTTGTCGTTAAAAATCCCATATCTTTTAGATCTTCTATCTCCACCCCTCGTGTTATAAGATTCATCACCAATTTTTATTAAAAAATACAGTCATTGGGACTGTCGGCAGAAGCATTAGCTTTTCGACTCAGTCGGAACCGGCAGACGAAAGAAAGGAGAAGAGCAGAGAACTGGAGGGGGTCTGTGTAATACTTCCCCTACTCGCGTTACTTACGCTTCGTAAACCTACTCGATTTGACAATCTATGGTAACAAATACAAAGTGCACAACGCGGTATAAGAAGCTAACGCTATAGGACTATAGGCTATTATAACTGTAACAATTAATTAGTAGCCTAGATAAAATATATGTTAACAGAAACTAAAGAAATAATAAATAAAGTCCGGCACGATCAATCACGCATATAAAAATATTTTAAAACGTAAAGATAAACTGGCTTCTATGTAATGTAATGTAAAGCCAGTAGAGTGTAAGACGTGGATCACGTGATCACTCAAAATGTGAATGTGAAAGGTGATTGAATGAATCAAATCACAAACGCACTAATTCTACATTATTTAGTTTATGCCCACAGATTACTGCCACGAAATCACTCGGTAAAATCACAGTTAAGACTTGCCGTTCTAGTTGGTCCAATCACAGGTCGAACTGTGATTTTGAAATATGAGTGACTGAATCACAGGTTGGCAAATCACCTCGCACTTGCACAATGTGTGTACGTGTGTCAGCATTGTAGCGTTAGCCATTTCGGTTAATTTTCATTCAATTTTGATACAAACACTGATTTCAATAATTGTACAACACTGTAAAACAGTTTCACAACTGAAAATCTTCAAACCATTCATTGCCTTTTTCTTAAACGTTTTGTAAATCAGACTTCACCATCGTAATCAGCGTTAAAATCATCGTAAATCAGCATTTTAAATGAACTGAACGCGGTGGAAGCTTGTTTATCTATTTGCAATGAAATTTGAAACACATAACGGTGGCCACGAGTTCATCTTGTATTTATTTTATTGTAAAATACAAAAACGATAGCGTATGAAAATATTCATTGTGATGTTATTAGGAAATTCGCTTCCATCACGACAGGAACAGTGTGTCTTAGATTACGTGGTGACAGCTGTAAGGTGCGCTTGCACTTTTCTAAAATACAAATTAATTTACTACCTTTGAAGAACAAATAGGTCGCAAATAAATCGGAAAGATTAAAATTAACCCTGACCGCATTCAATGAGTGGTTCCAAGTTCAGCACTGTTTACTATAATGCTGATCACGACTTCTGTGACAGATTTTGGGGCGTAAACGCTTCCGGTGATAGTCCTTGTGATGATCACGAACCTGGAGACCTATTGTTGATCAAAATTTTATCTTGTGACGGTTTTTTTTTGTATCGCGAAACTAAATACAGCTTTGTTGTGGTGAATCACGAATCTTTGTAGAGAAGGGTTTCGATATCTTTATTACAGCCTGACATTGTGTTGATCACCATGTATGTTTAGTAATGGTTTTTACGTCTTAGTTACGAGCCTACCATGTGTTGATCACAGGTAGTCTACGCCTGCTGACGGTTTTCATCTGTTGTTCAAAAAAAAAAGGATAACATACATGTTTATCACGGAGCTCATCTTGTGACTGTTTCTGATGTTTTGATTACGAGCATGATACGTGTTGATTATAGATATGTCTAATAAGAGATATTACAAACTGTATAAGGTTCTCATGTGTTGATTACGAGCTTATCATTGACTGATTTAAAATTTTGATTACGATCCTGATACGTGTTGATTATAGATATCTAGTAAGGGTTATTACAAAACTGTTTAAGGTTTCTCATGTGTTGGTTATGAGCTTATCTTTGACTGTTTTTGAATTTTGATTACGAGCCTGATATGTCTTGATTACAGACATGTTTAATAAGGATTATTATAAAACTGTGTAAATCACGAGCTTATCTTGTGACTGTTTTTGAAGTTTTGATTACGAGCCTAATATGTGTTGATTACAGATATGTCTAGCAAGGGTTATTACAAAACTGCAAAAGATTTCTCATGTGTTGATCACGAGCTTATCTTGTGACTGTTTTTTACGTTTTTATTACGAACATAATCATAATGAGTATTATAATAATAATCATATATCAGGATATATATATATATATATATATATATATATATATATATATATATATATATATGATTACAGATTTGTCTAGTATAGGTTATTACAAAAATGTACAAGGGTTTCCACACGTTGATCACGAGTTTGTGCTGAGACGGTGTGATATTTTGATGTGACCACGAGTCTGGGGACAGCTTTTGATGTTATCATCACGCTTTTGGAGACCACCTTTGACGGTACTGATTACTAATTGAAGGTTTTACGCTTTGAAGAAGAGTGAACTCTTCTTTAGGTTAACGAGTGTTTAACCTACACTTTATCTTATCAAGCGTTAACGGTTCAAAATGGCGTCGGTAACAAGCTAAGCAAATGTATTCAATACGTTTTGGACATTGGGATTTTACTTGTAAGACTCCGTTCCCGTGCACTTACCGGTACTGCTACAAAGTAAACTCATTGCGAAAGAAATGTGCATCACATGACGCCGACCGAACACAGAACACACAACAGCTGCGCCTCGGCACACAAACCTTAATTGGCAGCAAGATGGAGACGTAGATAAAAACTTGGTTAACAATCGTTGCAAAACCAACAACATCCCGAGGTAAACAAAACACGGATCCCAGCTAGGAGGAGAGGTCAGTCACCCTAGTCCCCCCCCGGCCGCCATTGAACGGTTTTGCAACAGCACGTACATTGTCTCCCTCCTCCCGCTACGCCTCACCTGATCCAAAGCTAAGAAGACACTGAACATCAGACCCATACTAGCCCACAATACAGATTTTATTTATTTTTAATAGTAAAGTACAGCTTTATTACCAGCCGTACGACTTGCTTGACCGGGACAGTCCCAGTTTTGGGCTCTTGTCCCGGTGTCCCGGTCAGATTTCTGAATGTCCTGGTCAGCAAACGAAAATGACATTAAAATAAAAATTCTAATAAAAGCACTAAAAACTTATAACATTACAAACGGTTGTGTACATACCTAAGATTATTAAGACAGGTTATTAATAATAATATTGACAATTGAAAACAAGATATTAATTTGGTTGGCAGTGATCATAATATCGAATCAGAAAATCAGCGCCTGCGGAAAGACGAAAGCATATTTTCGTTGAATGATACTTGATGAGAAAAAAATTCGATGCCAGAGCTTTAATGTTGTACAAGGTTCTTTCCTGTTCATATTGATATAAAAAAATAAAAAAGACACTGACAAAATTTTTTTTTTTTTTTTTTTTTGAAAAGTATGCATATTTTGTGAACAAGAAGAGTTCGATTAGCTTTTGTAAAGTTGTCTACAAATACGCTTTTGTAGTTAACCGATTTCCAAAATTTTCCAGGGGAAACCACCTAATTTGCCTAGTGGGATGTTCTCTCCCTCCCGAATCGGTAAGTCTCTTGTCCCAATTTCACTCTTTTAAAATATGGCAGACCTACTTATTCCGTGCTTAAACAACCTACTGAAGAGAATTCAATTCTTCAAAGTCAAGGTCATCATCCACGAAATCAAACTGCAGACGTTATGATTAAACTGATTCCATAATGTTATAATGTTTTGTTATTGTTAAGTTGGCAATACTGTAATAAAATAAACGAGCCAACAATAAAAACAACTCACCATTTGCACCATGCTATCTATCGCTCTGTTGAAACGGTCGCAAAGTAATTTCATACTTTCATAACTGTAACAGAAAAACAATGATTTTATTATTTAGAAAATTGTATATTGCAGTCTACAGTTACTGTACCGAATACCAAATAGGGAGCACCCGTGGCTCAGTCGATAAGAGAGCGAACAGTTCTCGCATGTCTATTCGAAACAAGTTAAATGCTGTAAGCTTTCCCTTGCCTTTAAGAATTTTTAAAAAAGTATATCTATTATTACTAAATAAACCATTAAAAACGTGTTATAAATCGATCTAACACATCTAATTACTATTCCGTGCGTTATATCGATCCCCCGTTTTCACTAGTGTAAGATTCAGATTATTTACTAGAGGAAGGGGTAGTTCAACCCCAGGCACTGCCTATTGTGCAACTTACCTCTTAAAATACCTAGTTCAGCAGATTGGTGCCCCTAATAAGTTCAAACAATCCACTGACTAGCTCACTCTGCTGAAGATCCCTAGGATCTTGGAAACCAAAAACCCCTAGCCTCCTACTAGCAAGAGCCTCACAATCATAAATTATGTGACCTGCAGTTTCCTCCTCCTTCCTGCACAATCTACACACGGTTTCTCCGTGGTATACACCTATCCTGTTCATGTGCACCCTCAGACCACAGTGCCCTGTTATGAGCCCCATGATCCTCCTGAGTTGTGCTCTGCCCAGGACATCTGCTGCCCCTTTGATTCCTCCAGAAGGAACTTTGTTTAAGAGACGTTTACTATGGGAATGCCCATGAAGGTTGTCCCTTCTTACCTGGTGTTGACATGTAATCCACCCATTAATAATGGACCTGGCCAACAATAGAGAAATCCCTAAAGTCGGCTCAGGTCCGATAAACTCAGATGCAGATTCAAGTCCAGCCAGTCGGTCTGCCTCCTCATTACCCTCAACTCCCCTATGCCCCGGAACCCAGTGAAGAGTTACCCGGTTATCTCGGGACAGAACGTCAAGGTTCTTCCAACACTTCCAGACCAGCTTGGACCGTATTGTAGGACCTGCAAGTGCTTTTATTGCTGCCTGACTATCGGTATGAATATGAATGAATGAATGAATCGGCACGTGCCTTCTTGAAGCCCCGATCCAAGTTCTCCCGAACATAGTCATTAATGGCCATCAGACTGAAATACTGTTGCATGCTATCCCACGGTAATTACTTTCTTTAACCCTGGTCTCAGACCGTACACCCCAGCACCAGTGCCTGACTTTGTCTTGGAGCCATCTGTATACCATACTATGTCTCCAAGTTTTTCCAACACCCGATCTCTCCCCTCAAAGGCCAAGTTGACATCAAAGGGTCTACCTACTATGTGCCGTTTAACCATCTGATCAGTCCCCATCAACAACATTGGGTCAAAGATCTTGTCTGTGATTCTAGCATGCCCATAAATAGAGGGCACCCAGCCACCACCACCCTGCAGTCTGTAAGCTGCTTTACGTGCCTCCCCCATGACAATAGGGGGGAATCCAAAAATGACCTCCATTGCTGCCGTTGGCGCAGTGTCCATACATCCAGTGATACACAGGCAGGCCAACCTCTGCAACTTAGTCAGAGACTCTCTGCCCCCCCTCTGCTCGACCTTAGTCCTCCACACCACAGCACCATAGCACACCAGGTCTAATGATTCCAGTATAGATAAACTTCATCATTCCATGTAACCACTGAATATAAACTTACTATAATGACAACCCTTTTAAGAGCCTTGTGAGAGCTGATAACGTCTCCACCACCCTGTCCTTGTAGCGTTCCTAGCGGCAAACAGAACAATTACTTGGCCATTAGCCGCTAATATCGAGCACGCTTTTTATAATGGTCGCTATACTTCTAGTCCGTTTACAGTCAATGCTTTAACAGGTATAAGGACGATACTTAAATGTTACTTAAGTCTTTGATCACGCTGAACAACTACCAACTCGGGTGAAGCGAGCAAGAGGACCTAATGGCCTTGAAAGGTCAGGGAAAAGGTTCACTAATCCCTTGACACTAATTAAATGTAATTTTCCACGCCACTAAATCCAGGCGCTTTACTGAACCTACAAAAACTTAAGGCATTAAATTTTCTGTCCTGCTTTTTTACTTTCTATTATTTAACGCCGCGCGCGTAAATTCGTGTTTCGAATTGCGAAAGTTGTTTTCTTAGATTTTTTTTTAGAAATTTGCTGTTCTATTTCAATAACAGAAACAATAATTGTGTGTGTGTGTGTGTGCGCGCGCGCGCGCGCGCGTGCAAAAAGTAATAATTGCTTTTTTTAACGTCCGACTATTGTGCACTTTTTGGCTAATGCAGACGATGGAATAACTTATAGCGTATGAAAATGCCAAGCCCTAGCCTGGAATCGAACCCGGGTCCTCGGGGTGAAAGCCCAGTACGCTATCAACTAGGCCACCGAGGCGGCTCGTAAAATATTAATGGTTTACCTACCACTTGCTTACATTATTTATTGGATAAAATACATTAATAGGCTGAAGTAAATTTTATAACAGGATTAACCTAACTAAACGTGTTATTGCTATAACCGGATGTCAATTAATTGAAAAATGAGCAATGAAAACAATTAATTGGAAAATGAGATCATTAAAAAAACTTTTTTTTATTGCTTGTTTAACGTATATATTTTATGCCAGTTAGATCAATGAGGATGAGAAATCGGCGTTAACGGTAAAGGTAATGTTTACTAATAGAAACTCAGTCTCGAACCTACGAAGCTGACGTGTGCAAGTTAGGAGACGTAGCCGACTGAACGATGGCGTGATCGAACACGTCAGGGCCTTAAAGACAATAAAATGAATACCGATTTTCACCTCTAAAACAAGTTTTTCGAGGGTCGTTTAATATTGTAATTAAATATAATGTTGGCGGCATTACAGAGCTTGCAAAAATTTCGTTCCGACATGGTCCAAACTTTGCACACAAATCGATTCTGGTAATAACTTGCACAAGTCCGTTACTTAATAAGATCCCTTAAAGCGTTTCAAAATAGGCGCCGTTCTAAAACTTTTTTTTGGAAAATCCGATCCTATTTCCCAAGGATACACAGTTCTAACCAAAACTTTGATGGGAACATGTTTGGATTAACATTCCCGGTAAGTGAATGTAAGACTGTACGACGGCAGCAGGGCAGGACGTAACAGAGCGTGACTTGACCTGCCGCAACACCGTAACTCCATTCAAGCTTACACACGCGCTGCTTACGTCACAGCTCTGACCTGTCATTTGTACCCGGAACCAAGTTTAGTCTATTTTTAAGGTTGTTACTTAATGAGGGGAAAATTTATGTTAATTATTACTGTTTATTCGGACATTCGCAATCGCTTGTGTATATGAAAACAATGCACGACGTTTCGAGACTATGAATCCTCTAATTCTCGAGTGCCCAATTTAAAACGTAAGCCTAAAACGTTTCGAGAGTATAGATCCTCTAATTCACGAGTGTCCAACTTAAAACATAAACTTAGCAAGTAGAACAAAACCAAAACGTTTTGAGAGTAGGCTCCTCTAATTTTAGAGTGCCCAACTTAAAACATAAACTTAGCAAGTAGAACAAAACCAAAACGTTTTGAGAGTATGGATCCTCTAATTCTCGAGTGCCCAATTTAAAACGTAAGCCTAAAACGTTTCGAGAGTATGGATCCTCTAATTCTCGAGTGCCCAATTTAAAACGTAAGCCTAAAACGTTTCGAGAGTATGGATCCTCTAATTCTCGAGTGTCCAATTTAAAACGTAAGCCTAAAACGTTTTGAGAGTATGGATCCTCTAATTCTCGAGTGCCCAATTTAAAACGTAAGCCTAAAACGTTTCGAGAGTATGGATCCTCTAATTCTCGAGTGCCCAATTTAAAACGTAAGCCTAAAACGTTTCGAGAGTATGGATCCTCTAATTCTCGAGTGTCCAATTTAAAACGTAAGCCTAAAACGTTTTGAGAGTATGGATCCTCTAATTCTCGAGTGCCCAATTTAAAACGTAAGCCTAAAACGTTTCGAGAGTATGGATCCTCTAATTCTCGAGTGCCCAATTTAAAACGTAAGCCTAAAACGTTTCGAGAGTATAGATCCTCTAATTCACGAGTGTCCAACTTAAAACATAAACTTAGCAAGTAGAACAAAACCAAAACGTTTTGAGAGTAGGCTCCTCTAATTTTAGAGTGCCCAACTTAAAACATAAACTTAGCAAGTAGAACAAAACCAAAACGTTTTGAGAGTAGGCTCCTCTAATTCTAGAGTGCCCAACTTAAAACATAAACTTAGCAAGTAGAACAAAACCAAAACGTTTTGAGAGTAGGCTCCTCTAATTCTAGAGTGCCCAACTTAAAACATGAACTTAGCAAGTAGAACATAACCAAAAACGTTTCGAGAGTATAGATCCTCTAATTCTAGAGTGCCCAACTTAAAATATGAACTTAGCAAGTAGAACACAACCTAAAACGTTTCGAGAGTCGGCTCCTCTAATTCTAGAGTGCCTAACGAAAAACATGAACTTAGCAAGTAGAACACAACCTAAAACGTTTCGAGAATATAAATCCTCTAATTCTAGAGTGCCGAACTTAAAACATAAACTTAGCAAGTAGAACATAACCTAAAACGTTCTGAGAATATAGATCCTCTAATTCTAGAGTGCCCAACTTAAAATATGAACTTAGCAAGTAGAACACAACCTAAAACGTTTCGAGAGTAGGCTCCTCTAATTCTAGAGTGCCTAACGAAAAACATGAACTTAGCAAGTAGAACACAACCTAAAACGTTTCGAGAGTATAGATCCTCTAATTCTAGAGTGCCGAACTTAAAACATAAACTTAGCAAGTAGAACATAACCTAAAACGTTTCGAGAATATAGATCTTCTAATTCTAGAGTGCCGAACTTAAAACATAAACTTAGCAAGTAGAACACAACCTAAAACGTTTCGAGAGTATAGATCCTCTAATTCTAGAGTGCCGAACTTAAAACATAAACTTAGCAAGTAGAACATACGCCTAATTTTAAATACTGCACTAAAAACATTCACCCTTACTGGATAAAAATATACCTAGGCCTACGGCAACTCGTATTAGGTGATGTGATTTAAAAAAAAAAATTTTAATTAAGAAGTTTAGATCTTGAATTATCGTCATTTTGAAATAGATTTTGCAGGATGATGAAATTGTCCGAAGTTATTAACGAAATCAATTTTCGTGTCAAGTTCAAATCACATCTCAATTAAAAAAAAAACTGTTCAATGCACAGTTTATCAGGTATTACCATATGATTTTTCAAACTGAAACTGGCAACAAATTCGGTAATTAAGTAATTTTAAAGAGTTCACTGTTAATTGGTAAGGTGTTTAAATCCAACATAAATTTTTAAAACAACAATAAGTGAGCGATATTTTAAAAGAATCGACGAACGAGCAAGGCTATTGCCCAGGAATCCTTCACCTGCTCAGCCCTCGATCAGTTCCCCTCACTCAGGGGTCGGTAGACAACAGAACCCCATTGTGCGCTGCAGGGCAGCCAAAATCTTTCCAATTCAAAACGGCCTGCATTCAACTTGTTGCTTCTATTATAACCTGGTAGGCAACCCTCTTAACCGGAGTTCATTCCGATGTGAGTTTACCCACATAAAATAACGTTTACATCGCAGTTGCATTTAAATACTGTAAATGATTTCTCCTGAACGTTTATAATTGATAATAAAAGGTCGACTAAAATTCATAGCAGAAGACTTCTTCAGACAATGTGTTTTAGACGTACAAAATAATGTTTATAGTCTAATATATTTGTACTATGAAGTTAGAACATTGTCTCGATATATTTTTGCCCGCAGGGGGGGGTGCAGACTATCTTATATCTTATCTTTTTTTATAAAAAAAAAAAATAAATAAAATAAAAAAACCTGCACCTATTGAGAGGATTTAGACGTCCCTTGCGATACCCGAGTCTAACAAACACTTACAACACTACCTTACAACTTTAACACTTTACACTCACACTTACATTTAAAAAGACAATAATAGCCTTCAATGTGCTTTTCGCCTTAAAATTTAAAAAATCGATATATTGTTATGCCTACTATTACAGAATAAAATTACCACATAAGCTATATCTATACACTAATTGGGAGGGCCGTATTCAGGTGGATTCGATCAATTCACGTGACACTGTATAAGCTAATTAACACACGTGTTAATTACAACACACTTATTCACGAATTATCATTTTATGCCTATTATATCCTACACATTTGTTATATCGTTATACAACCGTACGTTGATTATGTCAATGCTGTTATACCCTACACGTTTGTTATATCCTCGTTATTATATACTATATGTTTGTTAAATTCTTGATGTTATAACCTATACGTTTGTTTAGCCTATATCCTTATTGTTTTATCCTATGCATTTGTTATATTCTTGTTATTACGTTCTATATGTTTGCTATATCTCATAAAACATACGAGTAATTTTTGTTATAAAATACATAATGTAGTACTGAATAATAATAAAGAAATTGGTTTATATAAATAGATTCCTCGGATTTATTTATTTTTTTAGGCGAAAAGCACATCGAAAGCATATCGCCTCCCCAATTGTAAGTGTGAGTGTAAAGTGCTTTTTTAAGTCGTAAATGCAGTGTTGTAAATGTGTGTGTTAGACAGCGAGGGACGTCTAAATAGGTGCACCTAGTCTGCACCCCCTGCGGGATTTTCCGGATATAACTATGAAGGTATTTTGGTATTGGTTTTCTTATACCTGCGAAAATTCAGTTTTGCGTCAAAACGGAAGGTCAAAAGTTACATACGAAGTATACAGAGTTTTCGGTTAGGTTCGCGAGCTCAATATTATTATTTTTTAATAATAATAAATTGTTAGCCGACTGTCTTATACCAAAGTTTAATCTTTACTTAATCAAGCAAAGATCCTACCAGCTGTTCCTAGGTTGTCTTGCTGAGCAAATAGGTCTAATGGAACTGGTTATTAGAAAAAAGCCAGAGCAAAGCGTACCGAAGGAGGCTCGGTACCCGGTTCTTAAACGTAAGTAACACAATCGGTAGGGGGATGTGTAATAGCTTAGAGATTTATTAACTTAGAGAATCGTTTATCCTTCGACGGTACCGTGTTATAAGTTAGAGATCGACCTGTGTAATAAGATAGAGGTTCCGTACTGTGTATTAACATAGAGACTACAGTTCCGTCAAGTGTGCTGCACCGTGTGTATATGTTGCCGAAGCTGCTTGCAGGCGCTTCAGTATCTTTACAGTTTACAGTTGAATATATTGTCAGTACTATGGTCAACAACATATCTAAATGTTTATTTTTGATAATTATCTGTAGAGAAAAATAGAAATATTGGTGTTTTATCGAAAAAAAACAACGTAAGTTTATATGAATTCATTAATTCTTTAATTTAGGGCTGTTTTCTTAATTCAATTCAGATATGGTTTGAATAAAGCAGCCTTCAAACAATATTTTTATATTATTATTACTATTACTATTACTACAACGTATGTAAATTAGTATACATTTACAGCATTGCACATTTAAGAACAAAACCTACCCAAATGAACTTTATATTTTAATAATATATCTTTCTTTAACTAAGCGGATTCTACTTGTTGGATAACAGATACTGAAGCGCCTGAAAGCAGCGGCGTCGGCAACATATACACACGGTGCAACACACTTGACGGAACTGTAGTCTCTAAGTTAATACACAATAGTCTCTATCTTATTACACAGGTCGATCTCTAACTTATAACACGATACTGTCGAAGGAAAAACGAATCTCTAAGTTAATATATCTCTAAGCTATAACCTCTATCTTATTACACAGGTCGATCTCTAACTTATAACACGATACTGTCGAAGGAAAAACGAATCTCCAAGTCAATATATCTCTAAGCTATTACACCTTCCCATCGGTAGTAACTTAATACACAGTAGGTACATAGTCTAATGTACAATAACGCTTGAGACTAGTTTTCAAAAATTACCTTTTTGTATCGTAATCGCTAAGAATATTATTTTCTAATGGCAGTTTTAGTTCCGGGAAGTCTTCGCAAACCCATCTGCAAAACAAAACAAAACAATTAAAACTATGTAAACAAACATAAAAATAATGGTAAATCTAAACAAACTAATGTAAAATTAAGTATATCTAATTATTTATAAAAATACTGATTCAAAACTACATAAAAATTAGTAAAATCATCGGTAAACTTATTTTTGACACATACTGAGTTAAAAATTTAAGTCAGCGTAACAATTTGAAATACGCGAGAAAAAGTACGTTACAACAGTAAATTTATATTAATTAAAATTCGTTACACATTAATATGAATAATTCCATTATGTAGACAAAATCTGAAGGAACGATTTTGAAAAATTCAATTTTTTCAGTCATTTCTGAGCTTTGACAAGTGTATGCGACACGTTTCTTCTTTACTAACCAAAAAGCTCTTAAGCCCGACCAACATTAAATTTTATCAAAATAGGCCAATTTGTTTCAGTCTCCGGCAATACGCACATGTTGGAGTTAAATAAATTCTTTTGGATAAAACTGCCTACATACGTAGTATACTGATGACCGAGGCGGGATTCGAACACGCTATTTCGGACCCCGGTTAATCCGTACTGAGGGCCTAGACGTCAAGCTGCTTGATCAAACAGTTTCAGACCTACCAATCACGCACGTTTCAATCAATCTTGTACACCTTCAATCAACCCTTCAGGCTTTTGATCAAAACTCATTCTCAGTTAAGTTCCGACTTTTTTCCTCACGATCGTCTTGTGTTCTCGGTTGAAATTCGTTCTTAGAATGTTTATTTATATTTTTAATTCCTTAACTGTGAAGTCCGGTTTCAACGCCTTTAAAGCTCCAATTATTTTCTAACGCCGCACTTTTTTATTTCGGTTAAAGTAGTCTTTGCTTTCCACAGCTCAGGGCAATCCCTGTATAATTCTACATTCAGGGATAACTGACGCTCCGAACTTTCAGAATTACACTGCGTTTTTGCTACTTTTCAAAACTTTGAAATTCAGTTTCCGCGTTTTCAGGGAGCGATGCGGCATCCATGATTGCCGGCGAGTGATTGATGCAACGTTTGATGAAAACTGGCCTAGACAGTCAAGCATCCTCGTCAAACTTTCTATCAATCTTCGTCAACGCTTCGTTCAAACGTCAAACGGGTTCCTAGAAGGTTAATCATGCTTGATTCAATCGACTGACGCTAGCTTTTGTTCAAAATAATAATTGACCGTCTAGGGCCTACTTACAGTAGATCAAGAGTGTGTACACTTTCATGACACTCTTTCCGAGAGGGCAACTCAACTGAGAATGACTTTTGATCAAAAGATTGATGGGTTTATTGAAGGTGTACTAGGATGATTGAAGCGTGCTTAACTGGCAGGATTGAAACCGTTTGATCGTATACAGCCTCCTTAACACCCCGTTATGGCAGAATTAGCAATAAAAAGTCATAATAAAATTGGCCATTTTGAAAAAAAAATTCAAAATAGCGAAACAAAATTGCATTTACTCAAATAAAAACTGAACTCGAATCGATTGTTCAAAACTTCTCCTGCACGTAGTATATACGCTACGGTAGCACTTCAATGTCCGTACAATGTCGCAAATACAATATTGTAAAGCATTTTGTGGCACTGTCATTGAAGAGAAAGTCACACTGCACTGCATACAGTATTTGGCCAATGCACACTTACGTAAACCCGGCCTTGGCAGTGAGAGGCAATAATTCCGAATTGGCTCTGACCTTGACCGAGCCTGCCGCCCCACTTTCATTGCTTTCAATTTTAAAACAAAATTTATTTATTGCACTGAAAAATACAGCCGACATAACGCTGCTTGCATCTGGGTCAACAGGACACGCGGATAGCAAAAATAATGGATACCTTCAGAAATCACTCCTTTAAAATACGTAATCCCGGTGCGCACGTGTCTAGCTGACGTGACGGTAGCGAATTTTCAAAACTAACAATTTAATAACATATAAATTTAATATGTGAACGCTATTTTAATTTAGAAATAAAATAAGAAAATTACCCCATCCAAGAAAAAAAAACTATTTCATAAACTTAATTGAAAAGTTAATTTATGCTGACTTAAACACGCTGATGATTACAAAGGTGAAATCAGATTTTCAAAAAAATACTTTGAAACTGTTGAGCTGATTTTGCTGCGTTACGAACCTGTCCAAGTAATTATATAAATTTTACGTCACAAGTTGTAAAACAAATCTGACTAAAATTGCAAATCTATAGTGATTAATCACGTACATACACACACGCTCGCGCACACACTACAAAAGCGCGCGCAAGAGCACAAGACGCGAGCGCACGCATACAGACGCGCATGCACACACGCACGCTTACGCGCGCATATACACACACTACACAAGCGCGCACACATACACGTGCACGCGTAAGCGCACGCAAACGGGCGCGCGCGTATGCACACACGCACGCTTACGCGCGCATATACACACACTACACAAGCGCGCACACACACGTGCACGCGTAAGCGCACGCAAACGGGCGCGCGCGCACACACACACGAGCGCAGAAGTGCACACAGACGTAAGCGCGCACACGCGTATGCACACACACACGCTCGCGCACACACTACAAAAGCGCGCGCAAGAGCACAAGACGCGAGCGCACGCATACAGACGCGCATGCACACACGCACGCTTACGCGCGCATATACACACACTACACAAGCGCGCACACATACACGTACACGCGTAAGCGCACGCAAACGGGCGCGCGCGCATGCACACACGCACGCTTACGCGCGCATATACACACACTACACAAGCGCGCACACACACGTGCACGCGTAAGCGCACGCAAACGGGCGCGCGCGCGCACACACACGAGTGCAGAAGTGCACACAGACGTAAGCGCGCACACGCGTATGCACACACACACACGCGCGCGCGCAGAAGTGCACACAGACGTAAGCGCGCGCGCGCACACACACACACACACACACACACACACACACACACAACATTCTGCGCTTATTGCACGGTCTCGTCTCAAGGTTTTATCATGATGGCCTCTAGAACATGTAATTTCCAAAACTAAAATTCACTAAAAATCACTTCTATAACGGTTTTTACATTTCGGAAGTAAACGTGTTTGTGTATTCACCGAGCTAATGCGAAGGTGTTACTGCAATACGCGAATTATTCAAAAGCAAAACGTCGACTTTCTTGTTTAACTACAAAGAATCCGTTGTGTTTCTACGGAACGTTTACCGCGGCCTGGGACAGGTGATGCAGCCTACCAGCTGGTTAGCCTGTTCGGGATCAGCTGACTGGCCGACTGATGACTGCGACACCACATCTGGTCCGGGTTTATTATCTCCACCTCCCTTCTTTGTCCCTTCCTTGACACATGCCGTGAGTTATTTAAAGATTCCATTATCCTTCAGGAAGTAATAAAACTGGGAACCGTAAAACGGTCTCAGTCTGTTACCTTACAAATAGCCAAGGGCTTTCCACATTACTCTGTAAACAAGTGCTACCACACTTCCTCAAATACAACTGTTTTCCAGGAAAAGCCGGTTCGGAAACAACAGTCAAATATTTTCTCACGTTGTTTTCTGTCTGTGCGTCTATGCACGTTTGCTGGAAACAGATTTACATGAAATTCGCGACAGGTCAGGTTTGCCCATATCTGTAGACAGTTTAAAATATCAAAATAGTTTTTGAAATATTTTTCAGTTAAAAATAAAATTTCTCAAAAACGATTATCATGATCACAACCAAATTTTGCTCCAATACAGTCCGTAAGTACCCGAGGTTGGTTTTGAAAATTCGGCCATATTTATTTATGAATTCATCAAAATGGTTTCACCAGATTTTGCTCGAATTTTGGTCATAAAGTATAACACTGAAAGGATTGACATAACTCAAGTCAATGTACTACGATTGTAGGTGGCCTTGAGACAACGTTGGCAGATAATGAGGGGATGGTTACTGGCGCGTCACTACCTGCACGATCTACCATTTAGTTGCGATTTATCGTTGGACGGGTGAACAACGCGCTACGCGGTGGAAGCGTATTATTAAAATTTCGAAAATGTTCTGCAAACTCGATGTGCTTTCCGACGTCATTTTAACATACCGCGTAACCAGCCTGTTCCGTCAGATAATGCAATTCGAACATGAATAAACAACCTCGGGCAAACGTGATCAACGTCTTAAAAAAGAGGCAGGAGTGTAAACTGTTCGAACACCTGAACACATAGCAGCTGTTCAACAGGCTGTGGTTAGAAGTAGTGGTGGGGCAGAAAACACCAAACTGTTAAAAAAAACTGCTTTTCTATGAATGACAAACAAACTGCTTTTTCAAACGGAAACAAGCAGTTGGATTTGGACTGGTTTTTGATTTGTTAAACAAGGAACGGCTTTCCGCAATACCACGTAGTTGCCGCAAGCGCTAAAACTGTTTTCCTGCTGTTTGCCTGCTAACTGCTTTTCTTCTACCTGCTTTTATGCTTTTTCCCTTTATTTCAAAGTTGCTTGTTGCTTGTAGTGAAGTAAGAACTGTTTGGTCAATGCCAACGTTTATCTCTATTTTGTTGCGAGTTGCAGTATATCTACAGTTGCGAGTATCTACAAAAAACTCAACATTTTGTAGATACAGAGCCTAATTTTATTTAAACATATTTTTTAAATTTATTATCAATCATCAATATTTTTTAATCAACTAAAAATATTATAAATCGTTTGCATTTTGGTAAATATGCAAAGGACTATTTAATTTTTAAGTAAAAAAAAAGAATGCTTCTATTACAAATTCATCGCATTTTGTACACAAAATGGCTTACATAATTATTACGTTTTGATAATGTAATTTAATTATTACTACACTTGTAAGGATTATTTTTATCCTTTCTAAATGCTTTATACCCAAAAACAGTTAAGGACATGATAACAGTGGGAATGAAAAAGTAGTCTTAGAAAACTGAACGTATGTGCTTTATGTTTTAGCTGCTAATACAACTTTGAGTTTCAGTTTTCTAAACCTGTTTGTATCCAACTGTTTTAAAAAGCAGCTTTTTTCCTCAACAAACTGTTTATTGACGTTTTGTAAAAATAGCAGAAACGCCCACCAGAATTATACATTTTTTTTGTTTTTTTTTAACGTTCGACTATTGTGCACACTTGGACTAATGCAGACGATGGAATGATTTTATAGCGCGCGCGCGCGCGCGCGTGTGTGTGTGTGTGTGTGTGTGTGTGTGTGTGCGCGCGCGTGTGTGCGCGTGCGTGCGTGCGTGTGTGTGTGTGTGTGTGAGCGCGTGCGCGAGAGAGCTTGGACAAGTTCTTTAACCAGCAAAATTCCTTCTTAGTTTCAAAATGCAGACATTTCAAACATTAAAAAAAACATAACATTTTGCCTTAAATTGTTTTGAAAATCCGATTTTACCATAGCGATCGGCATTAAAAACTGCACAAATCAGTATTTTTCATTTTAAAAATCCGTTAAAATTGATAATTTTTACGGCGGTCAGGGTTTATTTTCGTATTTTCAATGTAATTTGAAAATTTAAACCCAATATACGCAGATTTCACTACCGATTATGATGATGAAATCAGATTTAAAAAATGGCAAGGTAAAGTTAGTAAAGTTACTTTTGTCCGCTTCTGTCACGTCAGCTGCTGAATGCGTGATAATTTCATTTCTTACGGTGATAGTAAAATCATACCGACTTGCTAATACCGGGGATGTTAAATAATTTACCAAAATGGTATACCTCTAACGAACGTGTAAACAATGCCCTCTTCTGTTTAAGAGGAATGTAATGGCATTCCACGCCTCCAATAGACCAATAAGCGATAGAGTAGGTGAGTGACTCCACGTGTAAGCTGGCTCAAGGTTACAACAGTCGTTCACGGCTATCTGATTGTCACCAAACTCGTGACCAAAAATACAGTACAGCACTCCAAGCTCTTATCACTTGAGCACGTAAATAAAATTACGAAAGCCATTTTCATTATCAAATCATTTTTTTTTTTCTTTGGTAAAATTAAAAACGCTAATTTAAGCAATTTGTTCCGGTAATGTTTGTATGAGTTATGTACCCGTAATGTGAACACAATCCCACGAACCGATTTTGATAAGACAGACCAAATTTTATACTTTTTTCTATTGCCAGCTTGGTACCCACGTGAAATTTCGGGCTCAGGACCCAAAAATCTGAAGCGAATCCTTAATATGAATAAATGTTTTTATGCAGCGGAAAATACTGGTCACACTAAGCACAGAATGGGGTTTTAATTTTTGGACTGGATTTATCGTCTGTTAAACATTAATTTTTACAGTTTTTTTAACATTAATTTTTACAAATATGTTTCAAGGTTTTTTTTGCACACATTAAAAAAAAATCATCCCCGGGCTTCTCAGGTGCACTAGAACCCGCTTTGTGGGGCGGGAAAGCACGATTGTCGAAATTGTTAACAAATTACCATTGGAAAAATGAGCTATTCGAACGGTCATCACGGTAAGACCCGGGACCTTGAAATGTGCACTGATCCTGACCTCTACATTATTTTTTGAGGGATCGTTAAAATTGTGTGTGTGTGTGTGTGTGTGTGTGTGTGCGCGCGCGCGCGTGCGCCCGCGCGTGTGCGTGGACTGTGTTACTGGGTTCAGGAGGGTAGGGAAGGCCTGATTTGCGTACGCGTGTCCGTTACAACGCGTAAACCTGGCAACATGGCAAACACTCGAGTAATGACGTCATGCGGCGTTGCCGGCTCTGATGTCACACTTGGCGTTGAGTAATCAATGCCTACACCTGCTGTACAAATACAACCGGCCATGCCTCGCTATGACGTGGGCACAACAAATACAACATCAAAGTTTTTAGGCATCGGTGACATTTTGTTTATCTATATATATTATTAATAAACCGCACTGCCTACAGCCTAGACCTTGAGCGATGTGCATGCGTGTTTTGTTAGGTGATTTAAATTTTTTGTGAATTAACTCAAGGGCAATTTAAAGAGATGGACATGCCGTCCATCATATGTACATTATTAAATAATCGGTGGCTCATCTCCTGCCTTGCTGGCAATACCTACAATATATAGTTATTAACATTTATTGGGAAAAAATCAATTCATTTTACTATAACAATTTGTTAACAGTTTTGCCGTCACGAGCGCGCGCGCGTGTAGAAAAAAAAATAAAAATCGCGGTACGTAGCTGTCTTGCTGACGAGATAGAAGCGATTTTCCAAAATAATTTTTCTTTATTATATCCTTTTTTAAATTCTGACTTCACCACCATAATCAGCATTCAAATTTGCAAACATTAGGAATTCAAAACTTTCAAATTCCATTGAACAATACGAAAATAGAACCCTGACCGCCGTCAAAACACGTCTTAAACAACAAATTTTAAAAATTCACTACGCCAATTTATGCAGTGTTTAACGCCCAATGCAACGGCAAAATCGGATTTTCAGAAACATTAAAAAAAAAGTTACGCGTTTTTAAAGATTCGAAATAGCCGACATTTTGAAACTGTGAACGAATTTTTCTGATCAAAGAACTAGACCAGGCTATTACCATAATCAATTATTGGGCAAAGTTTCAATCAAATCGGGTCAAAATAAAAATATGAGTTCACACACACACACACACACACACACACACACACACACACACACACACACACACACACACACACACACACACACACACACACACACACACACACACACACACACACACACACACACACACACACACACACACACACACACACACACACACACACACACACACACACACACACACACACACACACACACACACACACACACACACACACACACACACACACGGAACAGGACTACCGTAGAGTTCATGGAACAATATGGTCTACCGAACGCTTTTTCACAAATTTTTTCCAACACTATCGCACGCACTACTGCCGCCAATATTGGCCGCAAACCGTATTCAGGGAGCATCGATAGCTTCGTGCCTGCGGCACTGGGAGTTATGTCTGCACGGCACAGGCACAAAACACCGCTACTTCGCCTGACGCCTGCAGACAGACAGACCGGTTACCTGGCCCCACAGTCTGCCGTCTGCCTTACACCTACACGCTGCTTCACAACACGGTGTCTATTGGTACAATGGTAACTAAAATATTTACTAAAGCTACAATGAGGGTAATAAAATATCGTTCTCAGTTTTCAAAATTCGACTATTTTCCAATTTGGCGCCAAAAATCTGGAATTTTTGATAGCGACCGTTCCTTCTTGTACGGTTTTCTGTTGAAACGTCCTCTTTTAGATTTGTTTTGTTTAGGAATGAATGTTCACTTTCTAAACGTTATCCTAACAGTCTGGGGAAATAACAATTGTACAACTACAGTGGCGCACCAAACAAGAACAACTAGAGGCCAGTTTGTAGGCCTACTGTAATGTTCCATGAGTATAAATTAACTTTTTGCATTAGTGACTTTGTTTTGAAACTAGCGCTTTACTAAAATGAGCATTGATTCTGAGTCATTTTATCCCTAGGTCATTCAAGTGCGTGTGTGTGTGTGTGTGTGTGTGTACGCGCGCGCGCGTTCACGTTCGTAATTTGGTCCTATTTGTTTTCAAACCTGGCACATACATCATAAACATAGCTTGGACAAGTTCGTTAACCAGCAAAATTCGTTCAACAGTTTCAAAATGGCGGTAATTTTAAATCTTTAAAAACTATCATTTTTGCCTTACCACGGTTTTTGAAAACGTGATTTAACTATCGAAATCAGCGTTGAAACTGCACACATTTTAATTTTCCAAAATCCGTTGAAATTAAAACTTGTTCACTGCCGTATTTTCCAAGTAATTTGAAAGTTTAAAGTCCTAATGTACGCAAATAGTAATGCTGATTACGACGGTTGAGTCATAATTTACAAAAGGATTAAATACTGCTTCTATCACGTCAGCGAGACAGCAGTATTACTTCGCATGTCCTGCAGCCAAGAACTGAACTAGTTCGAAACTACTCGCTATCACAATTTGGTCGATATGTTTAAATAAAAGGTTTTAAAACCTCGTATAACGAAAATATTAGCACAGAAAGAGTTTGATTTTGACATCCATATTGAGGTTACAACTTTTGAACAGTTTAACCATTTGTTTGAAGGCGGTCCTTGCTTTCTCTACTCTGCACCTTATCTCCTGTGAATGGTCCCAATCATCATTGACCATGGTTCCCAGGCAGGTGAACTGTGATACCTTTACTACTGGTGTGTTGACCATTAAGTCGTACCTCCCACATTCTTACCATAAATTTATTTGTGTTATTTACTCGTTTTCAAAATCTTAATAGTGTGCCTCGGCGATGATAACCTTAAAGAAATCTCACCATGAACTTGGAGCTGATGTTAATAAAATCTAATTGTTAAAGGTCTAGTGGATAGCGTACTAGGCTTTCACCCCGAGGATCCGGATTCGATTCCCGGCGAGGGCTTGGCATTTTCATACGCTATAAATCATCCCACCGTCTGCATTAGCCCAAGTGTGCACAATAGTCGGACGTTAAACACAAAAAAAAAAAAATCTAATTGTTAAAGTTGTTCAACCAAAAATGTACTTAAAAACTATTTTTCTTAATAACTGTTTATTTGAAATCAGTCAATCTACGTAAAAATAAATTTTTGGTTTCACAAGATCTTAAAAAAATGTGTCCAAATTTCAAAATCGCGATTTTTCACTAACACAATATTTTGTACAATTAAAAAGTGAAAAGTGTTTTTTTTTTCGATTCGCTACTCACAAATACTAATTAAAAATAATAAATCACCCGATCGCACGCGGGCATAAAACTAAAACATTTATGCAGGCAATTTGGACGTAGGATAAGGAAGGTACAAGGATATGAATGGGTGAAGCAAAGGCTTACACAGTACACCACAACAGCGACGATCAATAACTGCAAGGACGAGGCTCCGGCACGCTTCCGTCTTCACTCCCTTTCCTGCTAATCCTTTGGCTTTAACCAACACCACGTCGCCCGATAACATAAACACTGAATATATCCAACTGAATATAGATCCATAAATAACTTCGTCCGTGCGAAGATTATGTGCACAAGGCGTATTTATCTAAACGTAAAATCGAAAATTATGGAAAACAATTTAACAGCGAAATTTCATTAAAATCATTACAGCTGATTTTGAGAAATCCAATTTTTAACATCTTTTACCGAAATGTGCATTCAAACCAACTTTTTTTGTCAAAACCAATTTAAGAGCGAAATTTCATTAAAATCATTACAGCTGATTTTGAGAAAATCCAATTTTAAACATCTCTTTTACCGAAATGCACATTCAACAACTTTTTTTGTCAAAACCAATTTAAGAGCGAAATTTCATTAAAATCATTACAGCTGATTTTGAGAACATCCAATTTTTAACATCTCTTTTACCGAAATGTGCATTCAAACCAACTTTTTTTGTCAAAACCAATTTAAGAGCGAAATTTCATTAAAATCATTACAGCTGATTTTGAGAAAATCCAATTTTAAACATCTCTTTTACCGAAATGCACATTCAACCCAACTTTTTTTGTCAAAATCAATTTAAGAGCGGAATTTCATTAAAATCATTACAGCTGATTTTGAGAAAATCCAATTTTAAACATCTCTTTTACCGAAATGCGCATTCAACCCAACGTTTTTTGTCAAACCCAATTTAAAAGCGAAATTTCATTAAAATCATTTCAGCTGATTTTGAGAAAATGCAATTTTTAAAAGCTCTTTTACCGAATGCGCATTCAACCAAACTTTTTTATAAACCCCAGTTCTTTGGCCTCAAGGGACCTGGAAACTGACTCCATTTAAATCACTCGGCTTTTCAAGGCCACAATACTTTCAATGCATAGTTTAGCGCGAAATTAAAACCAGTGGTTGAAAATTTTTTTTACCAACAAATAAAAATAAAACAGTAGTAGACTCCTGCATCTAAGTGAACTGAACAGGCTGGCCCGCTAGTTGTCACGTAAAACGCACCGATCGTCTATCATCGCGGTTCTAGACATCATTAGAAATGCAAGAAACGGGCACTGATCTCGATACTGACCCTTCACGAGTCGAACAAATAAGAGTAAACAAACAGCCGGCTCTACTTGGAACCCTGCCAACTACTTACACTTTGAATGCAAAAATATTTTATTAAAAATGAATGAAATGAAACTGGATCGTTTGCTTTCACTTCCTAATAGTAATTTGACCTTACGGATCTGACCTTTCAGCTTCTTACAGTTGTCTGGAACACGGATTCGGTCCCGCGTCACCAAGACGTGTCGAATTTAGCCAGGAAGTCCCTGTTGTCAACCCGTCCGTCGTCATTTGGTCTGTTTGTTACGCAATTTTAGCCAAACGCATTGACCCATTATTAGCCGCCTCGGTGGCCTAGTTGATAGCGAACTGGGCTTTCACCCCAAGGACCCGGGTTCGATTCCGGCGAGAGGCTTGGAATTTTTTCATACGCTGTAAATCATCTAATCGTCTGCATTAGCCCAAGTGTGCACAATAATCGGAAGTGCACAAAAAAAAATTAACGATTATTTTGAAATTTGGTACAAATTTACCTTGTACAAAGTCCGAACGACAATGTGTAAGATCTTTCCCATTCATTTCGGTTTCAAGATGGCGGCCTCCGATATAACGATATCGAGTGTACGCAGTTTTGACAAAACGCACTGACTCTTATTTTGAAATTTAGTAAACACCTTACGTACATCCTGAACTACTCCACTCCCGTTTCAAAATGGCTGCCTATGATATTTTTTTATTTGTTTAACGTCCACACTGTTGTGCACACTTGGGCTAATGCAGACGATGGGATGATTTATAGCGTATGAAAATGCCAAGCCCTGGCCGGGAATCGAACCCGGGTCCTCGCTTTTCCGTACGCCTATTAACTAGGCCACCGAGGCGGCTCCGCCTCTGATTTAAAGATGACGAGTGTACTTAGTGGTTGTTTTCTGCAATAATGGCAGAACGGCAAGACCTATCAAAATATTAACTGCTCGTGGAAAAAGAGCATAAAACTTACAATAAAAGTTAGTCCAGTAATATTTTTTTAAAAATATTACGGTTACCGGTTATATTGGCGGAACAGGTTACAAACGGGTCAGAGCGTTGTCGTGAAGCGATTTTTAAGAATATACCGGCAAGGTCTACTGTTCTTTGAACTACTGTACGCCTATCTTTATCTGCAAATAAGCACTTACAACCAAAAAGTGTATTTCTGCACTTGAGTAGGCCTACTTACGAAACATGTTTTCCAACAATACAAATATACTACTAGTAAGTCGTATAAATAATCTCGGTGCAGCACTTATACAGCTTACCAACGTGATTATCTTCCCAAGGTTGGCAGCACTGTATAATTATTGCATGCACTCGTGTGGCCTTGTGCTACTCGTTGTAGGCTATCGCACAGAGATAGGCCAATACGTTATGTTCTACTATTCCACTGTATTTCTATTGTTACCGTGCATTTTCAAACATTTACACTAAAAGTAATTGTGTAAGCACAGCTGTTAAACGACTTTAATGATCGACTGATTATCCAGCTGCGAACACGGCAGCAGTACACGGTATTTACGAAATGTACGTGATGAAAACAATGGTTTTTCAGAAATACTGAATCCGTGTTAAAAGCTGTGCTAACCCGCGAAAGAGCTTTATTACACTCTACCAGTTTCGACCTTTACAAGTCATCGTCAAGTGATACACAAGTACACACAAAGCGTGATAAAACATTTGCAAGGAGTATATGGCTTATAAATGACTCGTAAAGGTCAAAACCGGTACAAGTAATAATAACGCTTTACAGTGACTTAATAAGTTTGACTTCTAGTTAAGTAATGCCTGAAATTTCAAAATAACGGTATTCATCCCTTAAAAGTACGAGAAACATTTCCCTACTGCCAAAGTATTGGTTTTTCTTTCTGATTTTCGACCCTAATTTTAAAATTTCAACCGCCGTCAAAATTTCGACGTTTTTGAGAATTCAAAATGGTACTTTACAGTTTTTAACGCCGATTACGGTGGGGATTTATATAAAATGGGAATTAGATTATAAAAAACGACAAAAAGTTAAGATTTTTTTTAGATTTAAAATGGCTGCCACTCTGAAAATGACGAAGGAATTTTTTGTGGTTAAAGAACTCGTCCAAGCTATTTTCATAATCGATTTTTGCGCCAGGTTTGAATCAAATCGGACCAAAATTGCTGGCGTGTGTGTGTGTGTGTGTGTGTGTGTGTGTGTGTGTGTGTTTTCAATGAAATCAGCTGATCGTTACGAATTAATGTACAACTGATCTTTTATTATTACATAGCTGATTTTTAACAGCATAATCTAAGACTTATTGTGTCCTATCAGCTGTTCGATGAAATCAGCTGATCGTTAATGCTTAATACAAAAAAACTGATCTCATACTGTAACTACCAATATAAATTTGTGCACTCGCATTACGAAAAATCCAACATCAGAACCAGCCCTAAAACATGATCCATGTTAAAAGTCCGGGTATTTGAGGATTTTGGGCGTTCTCCCAGACATCTGCCCTAACTAAAAAGATGCTGGGAATTCAGCATCACTATCACAGAACCTGATTACATAATTCAGCCTACGCAAGGTAGGAGGACGTAAAGCGCACAACGAAAGTTGTGCAACAAGCAATAGCAATAGCAATAGCAATAGGAGTACCGAGGTCAGCGGCATTCCTGTGGCGTCGAATGAAGATGCAAACTTACAACAGAACCGCGCAACCATGTTCACCTGTTTTTCAAAATGTCGGTAACAAAATTATCATCAAAAACTAAACATTTATAATGTTGGAAATGTGTCACACACATACGCGCGCACACACAAACACACACGCGCGCGCGCGGTATTCATTTCAAGGTCCCGGATTTACAGGTATTGCCACTATGGTCAAAATTAGCTCAATGCGCATAGCTCATGCAACAGCTCATTTTCCCAATTCGCTCAAACGGGCCGGTTGAATACAACTACATTGATCATCTTCAGGATTGTTTTCCGATTCGCGCCCCCCCCCAACTGTAAACTTACTTCGTTTTACATCTGCTGCACCGACTTCAGTTACGACGAGTTACGGTCCGATTTTCCCGTTTTTGTCATGACTTCTGAACCGAATTTCGGTAAGAGAAGCAAGCGAAATGTTATAATGTTATCGTAACGCGTGATAATGATTGCACATCTTGGCCTTGATGATTACACAAAATTTACTTTTTTTTTTAATATCTGTGGGTCGATCGACGGCAACGGCCTCCTCGGTGGCCTAGTTGATAGCGTACTGGGCTTTCACCCCGAGGACCCAGGTTCGATTCCCGGCCAGGGCTTGGCATTTTCATACGCTATAAATCATCCCACATCCCATCGTCTGCATTAGCCCAAGTGTGCACAATAGTCGGACGTTAACAAAAAAAAAGACACACGAAGACCTTATAACCCAGGAACTGAGCAGCGGTACAGAGGTATCTAAGGAGACGAAGGAAACACCTACCGTCCAGGGTCAACAGAACGAACCGAACAGTCAAAACATTATATAAACGTCAGGATATTAAAGCAATGCTGCGGAGGTCAAGGACCCTCGACGAGTTCTGATTTATGGGTTCTCTACACAATTTAATCCCAAGGTTGTAATGTTGTCATTCACCAAACGGTCAGGCCGTACGTTAAGAGATAACGCAAGTTACGTGGTCATTTTGTATAGTATTTCCACGTAAATTGTACAAAATCATTGCACAAACTTTCTCTCGCACAATTACTCCCCCAAAAACAACTGTGAAATCGGCCTAACTTCACAAAATCTCCAACAGATACATAGATCATAAATAAAGTTTTAAACATTGCCATCATTTTAAAACGGGTTAACGAATTTTTCTTGGTAACAAACTTGCCTTAAACTAATTCGCAAAATATACCGTTTTTGAGTTACGTTTGAATCAAAACGGATCGAAATTTCGAACACTACAGTGCTGACGTTTACTCAATCGAATCGTATTCTGGAGGACAGGATCCAACACGTTAACAGCTTATTTTCCAATGAAAATTTGCTAGTAAATTGTTTAACAATATTCAACACGTGTTCAAAAAGACAAGACTTCCACTCAGACCTAAGCCTTACCATGATGGCTTTAGGTAAGGCCATTTAATAACTATTTAATAACTAATAGAATAAACCAATGGAAATTAGCTAACAAAATTTTTGTTCTAAAGGTCATGATTAGCACTCATTATTCGTAGTCTAAGATCTGCTACAGCTCAAAACGTGTTTTAAAGGTCAGGATTGGCACATTCATAGTCTAAGATCTGTTCTAGCTCAAAACGTGTTCAGAAAGTCAGGATTGGCATATTCAAAGTCTAAGATCTGTTCTAGTTCACAACGTGTTCTGAAGGTCAGGATTGGCACATTCATAGCCTAAGCTGTTTTAGTTCAAAACGTGTTCTAAAGGTCAGGGATCTGTTCTAGTTCAAAACGTGTTCTAAAGATCAGGATTGGCACATTCATAGTCTAAGCTGTTTTAGTTCAAAACGTGTTCTAAAGGTCAGGATTGGCATGTTCAAAGTATAAGATCTGTTATAGCTCAAAACATGTTCTAAATGTCAGGATTGGCACATTCATAGTCTAATCTGTTCTAGCTCAAAACGTGTTCTAAAGGTCAGGATTGGCACATTCATAGTCTAAGCTGTTTTAGTTCAAAACGTGTTCTAAAGGTCAGGATTGGCACATTCATAGTCTAAGCTGTTCTAGCTCAAAACGTGTTCTAAAGGTCAGGATTGGCACATTCATAGTCTAAGCTGTTTTAGTTCAAAACGTGTTCTAAAGGTCAGGATTGGCACATTCATAGTCTAAGCTGTTCTAGCTCAAAACGTGTTCTAAAGGTCAGGATTGGCACATTCATAGTCTAAGCTGTTTTAGTTCAAAACGTGTTCTAAAGGTCAGGATTGGCACATTCATAGTCTAATCTGTTCTAGCTCAAAACGTGTTCTAAAGGTCAGGATTGGCACATTCATAATCTAAGATCTGTTTTAATTCAAAACGTGTTTTAAAGGTCAGGATTGGCACATTCATAGTGTCAGCAGTTTTAGTTCAAAATGTGTTTTAAAGGTGAGAATTGGCACATTCATAGTCTAAGCTGTTTTGGTTCAAGACGTGTTTTAAAGGTCAGGATTGGCACATTAATAGTCTAAGATCTGTTCTAGCTCAAAACGTGTTTTGAAGATCAGCATTAGCTCTTATTCATAATCATACATTTAGCAATAAAAATTAACTATACATTTTTAACGATCTCGCAAACACATCTAGAGGTCAGGATCGCGTTTAGTGCACAGTTCCGATATTACCATTATGGCTATTCCGACTGTTCACCTACCAAAAGGATATTAAATAAGAAAATTATAACTACCCCGTACACATGCTCTCATCTTACTGTACCGGGTTCGGGTCTTACCATGACGACCACTATTAAAACAACTTCCGTAGCACTACGAGTATAATTATCTTAGATTGTAGGCCTCTCTACTTCTCCCGGCCTAGGCCTAAATGCTAGAAATAACCCAAGCCTGGGCAAGGTGAACAATCAACAGATATATGACAACAGTTCAAGAATAACTGGGTTTATTTCCTGTCAACACGACCTTGCCTTGTGCTCAATAAACACTGCACAAACGTTCTTACGCCTTCCACATGAATAAATATTTTCTCGTTTTGAAAATAAAATTCATAGTAACGGATATATTTTCACTGCATGCAGTGTGTAAATATCTCCCTTTTTGTACGTATAACCTGGAAATGTATAACGTTCTATAATTTTTTCGACACCTGTGTTACTGCCAAATTGCAGTTCCAAGGTTTAGTGCTAGAAACGTGTTAACAGAAACTCAAATCTTATCGTAAAAAAACCTGCTATTTAACGACGCATAAGTTACCAGCCGTTTCATAAAGGGTTTGTAGATAACCTATTTAATTACTTTCTTTGCACTGTAAGAAACAACCAGCAACGGCGGTACGTGACATTTGCCGTTGGTTGGGCCCGTCATATGTCATTAAAATCACACGTCAAGTCGTGAAGTCATGACCAAACAATAAACAATAAAACCAAAATAAAAAATCGTAGGCAGGCGGGATTGGCCGACAGAAGTGACTACTTCTTTTGGTATGTCTGACTGCATACTTTTTTACTACTACAACTTAATTATTTTTATAAAATTTTAGATACATGCAGGAAATGGTAATTCTTGAAAATCATTTTCGTATTAAATTTCGCGTGTGTGAAGGTGCACAACCTAAAAATTAACTGACACTGTTAACAGACTATGAATGAGTATTTTAGGCTATATAAGGGACTTTAATAATTAATCAGTTTATAACCCTACTTTTGACAGTTATACATTACACTTATACTGTCTAAGTGTAATAATGAATATAATATTTGTGACTCTGGCATTCAAAAATTGGTATAGGTCATATACATTAAATAATTTAACTGCACAAATTTAGAAAATAAACATTTTTAAAATTAACAAGAACAAACATAACCTTAATTGAAATTATATTGGAAGCTATTGTGCGAAATCAGCTGTTTAGAAGTATATAGCAGTTTAGGTACATACAAGAACAATATATGACGTCAGGTACGCATTACGAATTCAAGCGTGACGCAAAAGCCATGTTCATAACCATGTTTTGTCAACCGCGACCATCCAAGTTTTCACTTCAAAAATACATTTTATTCACAAACAAAATACCTTAGATAACAGTAAAACATAAATAGCTTCATCTTTTTTATGGTTGTGCTAATTTTCATTCTTTATTTTTTTTTTTTTATTACTAATGGGTCATAAGAGGTAAATTTTAAGTAACATCATAACTTTTAACCACATTCGGCGACTTTGGCAAAACCGCGAAAAAACCTATTCTAGTCACAACAGTATCACATAAATTTTAATCGGACCGGTAAATATTGGTTGCCTTAACATGAAATTCACTAAAATCATTCCAGACTTGTGCCCTATAGAAGCTTGCAGATAAACCAATATAGTTCTAAATTAATTTGTTAAAACACACCGTACTTAAAAATTAATACATGGACAAAACAATGCACATAGAAATTTAACAACTTAAAACTTCAGCACGTACACCCTAAGTGGAAAAAATAATGTTCACTAGAGTGCGCCTATGGATATATTGGACGGTAGAGCGTGACGGCAAACTGAATTTTTTCCCGTGCAAAACATAACCCGCGATAAGTCACTTCAAAAATTCTGTTATTGAACCGAAAATTAAAACCATGTGTCATGTTTTCTCTTCCTTTCTATTTTAATTACGATAATTTTTTCGTAAACACGACAAACTAACGTAACTAATTTTTAACAACATAACCTAAAACTTACTGCCTATCAGCTGTTCAATGAAATCAGCTGGTTGTTCCGAATTAATATAAAACTGATCTTTTACTATAACATAGAAATTGTTAACAACATAACCACAGCCGATCAGCTGTTCGATGAAATCAGCTGATCGTTACTAATTAATACAAAACGACTGATCTTTTCACTACAACTACCAATATATTTTGCGCACCCACACGCGATGATCAAAATCCAACATCACAACCAGCCCTCAAACATGATAGCCTACATGTTAACAACTGATGATACATATTGAAAAAAAGTTCTTGAGATAAAATTCAAACGGAACTAGATACAATTACACTCTTCCCCATCCTTCCTTTGCTGCATTACCCCTACAAAGCCTTCATTGTTATGACTCGCTTGGCCTCGTAAACGACCCGTAGCAGGGCGCCGCTGCGGCGAGCTGATACAGTACTTTGCTTGACACTGACATTTTTAAATAGTGTGTGTGTGTGTGTGTGTGTGTGTGTGTGTGTGTGTGTGTGTGTGTGTGTGTGTGTGTGTGTGTGTGTGTGTGTGTGTGTGTGTGTGTGTGTGTGTGTGTGTGTGTGTGTGTGTGTGTGTGTGTGTGTGTGTGTGTGTGTGTGTGTGTGTGTGTGTGTGTGTGTGTGTGTGTGTGTGTGTGTGTGTGTGTGTGTGTGTGTGTGTGTGTGTGTGTGTGTGTGTGTGTGTGTGTGTGTGTGTGTAGGTGTATAGGTGTGTGTGTGTAGGTGTGTGTGTGTGTGTGTGTGTGTGTGTGTGTGTGTGTGTGTGTGTGTGTGTGTGTGTGTGTGTGTGTGTGTGTGTGTGTGTGTGTGTGTGTGTGTGTGTGTGTGTGTGTGTGTGTGTGTGTGTGTGTGTGTGTGTGTGTGTGTGTGTGTGTGTGTGTGTGTGTGTGTGTGTGTGTGTGTGTGTGTGTGTGTGTGTGTGTGTGTGTGTGTGTGTGTGTGTGTGTGTGTGTGTGTGTGTGTGTGTGTGTGTGTGTGTGTGTGTGTGTGTGTGTGTGTGTGTGTGTGTGTGTGTGTGTGTGTGTGTGTGTGTGTGTGTGTGTGTGTGTGTGTGTGTGTGTGTGTGTGTGTGTGTGTGTGTGTGTGTGTGTGTGTGTGTGTGTGTGTGTGTGTGTGTGTGTGTGTGTGTGTGTGTGTGTGTGTGTGTGTGTGTGTGTGTGTGTGTGTAGGTGTATAGGTGTGTGTGTGTGTAGGTGTATAGGTGTGTGTGTGTGTGTGTGTGTGTGTGTGTGTGTGTGTGTGTGTGTGTGTGTGTGTGTGTGCGTGTGCGTGTGCGTGTGCGTGTTACAGATGAGAGCAGATTAAACTAACATACCCACTTTTGACACTTTACATGTACATCTTCTTTGCTCATACTTCGGAACCATTATTAATTCACTCAAAAAATGTTCTGAAGTTCTTTTTTGGTAAAAAAATGTTAAAAATCGGCAAACGATTTTGCTCAAACTTACTTATAAGTAAATGCCCATATAAAATGTATGCAGCCTCAATAAATCCATTTCGAGAGCTTTTGCAAAAAACTGATAAATAGGTTCACCTTCGAATTTTGTTCATACATGAAGATTCATTACACAAGTCGTCTTTTTTACAACTTGACCGATCCGTGAATCTGTTCACTTCATATGATCCGATTTCAGAAGTAAGGTTTGATTTTCCGGAGTTTTTTTACCGTATTTTCAATTTAAATACTTGAATGTGAGAAAATCTGTGTACTTATTGCCATGATAAACAGATAAGAAACCACTGTTTGTTATAAATTTGACCTCCCCGCCACTGTGTAAGTGCCTTGGCCTTAACAACTAGGCCAATGTGAGATCGATAAAACTCCACAACACAGCCTCTAAACCACGCAAGTCTAACCTTCAGTTATATACAGACTGTTCCGAGTATCCTGGGAAATCTTAAGACCCTGCTGACCCTATCAGACGAACTGAACACTATATCTTATAACACTACACCAACTGTACCGATTAGACTACTCCGTTATTTCAAAGGATAAAATCGTTTGATATTTAATTTTAAAGGTCTTGTATGTAGGAATGTGGTTAGTTTTTGAAATTTCTTATATATTTTTTGTTTTACTATTTTCATTACTGTATCTTTAAAAGCAAAAAATATATACCACGCAGATCATATTCCCACATACGAGATCTTTAAAATTAGATACACGTTTATGTGTTCATAAAAAGCAGAATAATTTGTATTATTAATTAACTTTAGAGTTATTGCAACTAGATTCAATAAGACCTACGGACTCCACAGACTGAGACGTTTTAATGCTACAACATATATACCTATATAAAGTGTAGGTTGTTTTCGATTTTCCAGTAATTTTTTCACCAAAACGCTTTATTACATGCCCAAAAGCACTAATCCGAAATATAAAAACGCAAAAGCAGGGGAAGTACGATAAAAAACAAAAATAAAAGTGACCCGCATAATCTCAAAATTGCTACCGCGCGAAAGTAGATACTTTTGATCGTTAAAACCATAAAAAACCTTTTACTTTTTTTTAAAAAAGTACCCAATTACCTACTTGACACGACTGTTGGGCAGTGAACCTAACAACACGGTTGTTGTGTGATAAAAAACACTTTCATTAAAAAAATAATACTCGACAAATTGATACGGCGTTGGGGGAAAAAAACGATTGAACTAGTTAACCAATAAGTAACGTGTTTTTGATCGCTAAAAAGATTTAAAAAACCGTTATTAAAAAAAATATCCAATAACTCAAATGCCTGGCCACTGCTCCAGAAGTTTTTTTTTTTTTTTTTTTTGTGTTTAACATCCGACTATTGTGCACACTTGGGCTAATGCAGACGATGGGATGATTTATAGCGTATGAAAATGCCAAGCCCTGGCCGGGAATCTAACCCGGGTCCTCGGGGTGAAAGACCAGTATGCTATCAACTAGGCCACCGAGGCGGCCGAAAGCTCTTTGACGCCTCGTAACCGGCAAACGTAATACATATTTAGGAAAAATTTTACCGGACCAACTTTATTGGAAATTTTATGCTCTTTCTCTGTGAAGCGATTACACTGGATAGGTCTTGCCGTCCAGCCAGCATTTACCAGGAAACTGCCAGCAACTACTCGTCAAGTCAGAAGCCACCATCTCGAAAAGGAAATGAGGAAAATATCTTACACATATGTCGTTCGGGCTTTATAAAAAAAGCATTCCTACTAAATTTCAAAACAATCGTTTAATTCGTTTAGCCAAAAATGCTTAATAAATAAAACACGCACGCGAGCACAAAGTCGAGCTGAAACATCCAACTGTTTCCCATCAAAACTTTTCTTCACAATTTATTGATCAGATTTTGCTCAAACTTTGGTGAAACATGAAAGATTTATATCGAATTCCGAGCAGAAATTTATGGTTCGAGAGTAAATCGAAGAACAACTGACGACGTGTACCAGAGTAAGTAGGCCCATAAAACATGCTGTGAAGAGTGCCCTTGTGAATACGTAGGACAATCTGGAAGTGCTATTGTTCAACGCAAAAACTCGTGTTAAAGAACGTTTCAATTGTACAGGAAAATGACTGAAATTCTGCAAACTCTTATTCAAAATTTAGTCATTGTTTTAATTTGAACAATATCGCTACAATCAATAAAAACCAAGAAGGCATAAAACTAAATAATTTAGAAATTCTGGATCTGTTTGTAAAAAGCCTTATTTTAATTCAATTAAACAGACTAATTCCTCTGTCTTACTTGTTTATGGGTTTCCTAACCTGCTACACACCGACCTTACTTTACCTTTTCCCTTCCAGTTTTAACAGCAACTGTATTAGTAGATAAACACACTTTATAATTTTTATCTTTACTATGTCTGAAGATGCCTCAAGACGAAACATATATCACTGAATAAAAAACAATTTTTGTCAAACTATATGTGTTCTAATTCTCCTGTATATGGTGTTCACTTATATATATATATATATATATATATATATATATATATATATATATATATATATATATATATTGTTACAACTAATACTGTAACAACGAATATTGTTACAAAGAATATTGCTACAAAGATGTAACAGTAGTTACATTGAATATTGTTACAATGATTATTGTTGCAATAAATATTGTTGTCACAACTAATATTTTTACAACGAATATTGTTAAAACGAACATTTTTACAACGAATATTGTTACAGAGATTATTGTTACAACGAATATTGTTACAACGGTTATTGTTGCAACGAATATTATCACAACGAATATTTTTACAACAATTATTGTTGCAACGATTATTGTTACGATTATTTTTACAACGAATATTGTTACAAGGGTTATTGTTAGATTGAATATTGTCACAACGAATATTGTTACAATTATTGTTACGATTATTTTTAAAACGAATATTGTTACAAGGGTTATTGTTAGATTGAATATTGTTACAACAAATATTGTTGTCACAAAGAATATTGTCACAACAAATATTTTTACAACGAATATTGTTACAAAGATTATTGTTACAACGAATATTGTTACAACGATTATTGTTGCAACGAATATTATCACAACGAATTTGTTACAACGATTATTGTTACAACGAATATTGTTACAACGATTATTGTTGCAACGAATATTATCACAATGAATTTGTTACAACGATTATTGTTACAACGAATATTGTTACAACGATTATTGTTGCAACGAATATTATCACAACGAATTTGTTACAACGATTATTGTTACAACGAATATTGTTACAACGATTATTGTTGCAACGAATATTATCACAATGAATTTGTTACAACGATTATTGTTACAACGAATATTGTTACAACGATTATTGTTGCAACGAATATTATCACAACGAATATTGTTACAACGATTATTGTTGCAACGAATATTGTTACAACGATTATTGTTGCAACGAATATTATCACAACGAATATTGTTACAACGATTATTGTTGCAACGAATATTATCACAACGAATATTGTTACAACGATTATTGTTGCAACGAATATTATCACAATGAATTTGTTACAACGATTATTGTTACAACGAATATTGTTACAACGATTATTGTTGCAACGAATATTATCACAACGAATATTGTTACAACGATTATTGTTGCAACGAATAATATCACAACGAATATTGTTAAAACGATTATTGTTGCAACGATTATCGTTAAGACGAATACTGTTTTCAACGAATATTGTTGCAACAAATATTATTAGAGTTTGTTAAAAAAAATACAATTTCACCAAGTGCCGATTATGTGTTCAATAAATAAATTATTTAACATAAATCCCTTTCATTTAAAAACTAAAGTTATGTATCTTCATATATCTGAATCAGATTTTAATAAACCAAACCGACAACAATTTTCGTCAGCCGTTCTCGAACCAGATATTTGGGCTTTGAAGCAGTATCACTTATTTTCGGTTTTCCTGTTTACTCCCGAACCTTAAATCATTTCATGTCCAACCAGCCGTACCGGCACAGCGATACCGCGAGACGTTTTTAAATTTTAAGAAATCTAATTAAAAATCAGACTTCAAGGTGTTGTCCGACCTTCTGGTACGCTACGTCAGGCCTAAGAGATCCATAAATTTGGCTGTACACTGTACGCGTCCCCCTCCCTCAATCGTAAAATTTGGTATCCGCATTTGTCCTAAAAACTTACAATAACCCTATTTATAGGCTATTTCGTGTAAATAAACGTGAATAAACGTTTAAACAGAAACTGAACATCTCGAAACCGCTTAAGGTTAAATACTAGCCCCCCCCACACACACGCACACACGGACTGTGTACTAACTTTCTCTATTAGGCCTATAAGCTATAGACAGACAGCCTGCACGAGAAAGTTACCATATCACTTTAACAAAGTAATATTACATTGACGTGTTCAATTAATATTGTACCAACGGTATCCGACCTTGGACAGAGAACCCTTGAGTGTAAGCGAAAATAATATGAGTAATGGCTGAAGGACAAGTAAGTAATCGCGCACGCAACTGGCTCGCTGACGTGATTGAAATTTTTTTTTTAAATCACGCCCTTTTTTCAAATTCTGATTTTACCATCACAATCAGAATTAAAATCTGCAAATCAACATTTTAAACTTTTAACATTCGCAGAAAACACACTCATGAACACTGACCCCCCCTGGGTTATCCACTTTGGTTATCGCTTGGTTATTCACTACAAAACGGAGAAGATAAATTAGCGAAGCAACGTAAGGTAAATAACATAAGCAGGGAGATACTGGTGTAATTTGAGTCCCGGTAGTCGAAAAAAATCCGACTGGAACGCAAGCTGCCGACTGTCAGATAAGTGAACTTACGTCAGCACTACTACTGCTGATAAAAATATGACGTTTTTTTTTTACTAAATACGAAAGGTTGATGTGTGTGTGTGTGTGTGTGTGCGCGCGCGCGCGTGTGTACGTACTGTCAGTCTATTCAAAGTCAAAGAGTAAGCAAATGATAAAACTTCGGAAGCACCGTTATATCCTGTAACGACACAAAAAAAGTCCATTTCAAAGTCCATGACGCGTCAAAACAAATCGATGGCTGTTCAGGCATTTAGCGCGAGCCATACCAAATACTATTCAGCCTGAATTCTTCATTCAAGGAGAAAGTATAGCTTGTCTAGCCGCTCGTGGCCGCTGTACGCTTGCTATAGTCTGGCCCACGAAAGAAAACACCCGAGTTTAGGACGTTATAACTTTTCAATCGGTTATTATACAGATTTCCGATACACCAAAATTAAAGCGTGTCCTTTCCTCTATAAATCTATGTTAATTCCGTTAATAGGTTTTCTACCGTCGATTTTCTATTTCAATAAATTCACCGGAAAACACGATTTTCTCTCACCTTTTCTCCCACTAACTACTTTGAAGTTTCGGAACATTGTCCATAAATGTGATTAAACATAGGTCTTGAAAGTACTTTTGTGAAATTACAGACGTCTCTTAAAGAATTATTTCAATAAAGTTGCTGGTAACAAAATGAACACATTTTTAAAAGAAATTCACCATACTTTCAATTTGTTGTCGAACGTTTTTCAAATTCGGCAGAAACATACTTGGAACAGCACTGTTGTGGAGTAAAAATTGAGTTACGAACCTTCAAAGTAGCTAGTAACAGGAAAACTGCGTCAAAATCTTGTTTTCCGGTAAACTTATTTCAAATATAATATCGATTGCAAAAAAAAAAAATAAACGAAAGTTACATGTATTCCAGTTCCTCCAGTAGTTGATACTGGCATGATAGACCAATTACTCACTCACTCACTTACTCAACTCAGCTCACCTCAGCTCACACACACTCTCACTCGCTGACGCGCACGCACTCACACACACACACACACACACACACACACACACACACACACACACACACACACACACACACACACACACTTGCTCACGCTCACGCGCGCGCGCGCACACACACACACACACACACACACACACACACACACACACACACACACACACTCGCACTTGCTCACGCGCGCGCGCGCACACACACACACACACACACACACACACACACATTCACTCACACACTCTCACTCGCTCACGCGCACACACACACATTCCTCACTCTCACTCGCTCACGCTTACGCGCACGCACGCGCGCGCACACACACACACACATTCGACACACACACACACTCGCACTCGCTCACCATCGCGCGCGCGCACACGCGCACACACACAATCACCTTGCTCATACTACCAGGAACTGCCACCATGACGTCACAACTGACGATTCATTCCAGCTTCCTTGATCTTGACTAAGCACTTTCTGCCATTTAAACTGCCTACGTCCATCGATTAATATAAACGTGGACACTTACGTATTCGATAAAGCGATTACGTTACCGCTACTGATAACTCCGGTATCTCGGTTCCGCCAAAAACACAGAAACGTTTACAAAAGGTACTCTGTATAGTACAGGTTTACAGGTTGCCCCGAAATGCTGTAATAATAAAGACAATTTTTTTTTATTTTAAGGCGAAAAGCACATTAATCGCCTCCCTAGCTCGGGTACCGCGAGGGACGTCTAAATCCACTCAATAGGTGCAGCGGGGATAAAGACAAACCAAGTATAACATTACCGAGGCATGTGGCTGTCACGTTCACGAATCTCCTCTAAAGTACACTGCAAATACGAAAATTTAGCCTAACCGCCTTGAATTTAAACGTACAAAGTGCTAATTTACGCAGATTTCGGTACTGGTAAGTAAGGTGAAGTCAGATTTCCAAAAACTGTTTAAGTTTTTTAAGATTGGAAATGACCGCCATTTTGAAACTGCTGAACGGATTTTCCTAGTAACGGACACGCCGAAAATTCTACAAAGGTATAAAATGAAGTACCGGGACAAATATCTGTCAAATTAGAAAAAGGAAAAAACATTTTTTTTTAAATGTTGACCAATTTCTGTTCACACCATATTGCTTTTTTGAACTCTGCATAGTCTACGTTAAAATCAATTATAAAATAATTAGCTGAACAGGCTTTACATCAAATTACATTTTTAAAAGGGTTATTTAATGTTGGATTATTCAAGTTATTATAACTGTTAATTCGGACATTTGCCATTTTTTGAGTTTATAGAAATACGGACTTTTTGACAGTACGGACATTGAATAAAAATGTTCTAGAATAACCCTTATGAGAAATATGAGCGCTTGCTGCTGGTGGCATCTTGTGACAATGTTCAACTACAGATAAATAAATAATAGAACTGTCTCTTTTTTCAAACGTCTTCCCTCTATCCTTGCAGCTAGCAGCGTTTGTAGCGGCAAATAACCCAATTACTTGAACTTTAGGCTCTGATATCGAGCTCGCTTTTTATAATGGCGGTTTTACTTCTAGTCAGTTTATATTCGACGATGTGAATCAACTATTATTCTCAAGTGCCTGACTTAAAATATAAACTTCGGTAAAATTATTCGTTTAACATTGCTCAGATTAAAGTTACAATACAATTACGTTAAGGATATTAGGCTAATATTTATAAAGACTACACAATAGATGGGTTATGTACAGTGCAGGCCAGACCAAGCAAGGGGCCATCAACTGTGCTATTTACATCCAATTTTACTATTTTGGTCTCAACACACTGAGAGATATTTCTGTCACGCCACGGTAATCCTTCAAAACGTTGGAATCGCAACCGCGCATAGAAAATAGGCCAGATTTCTCAAAATCAGATTGATTATTTTTTATCATATATCAAGAAGAATTCATAAGTAAATGTTGCAAAAAACAGAAGTTTACGAAATTAAACTTTCCTGCCTTTTATATCTCAACAAAAGCGTGTTTTCAAAAATTAATCCACAACTCTACAAGTTTTTTTTACAGTGTGGGTAAGTGTATGTAGAATAAGATTAACCCTTTCACATAAACGTTTTTACATACACAAAAAATTTATTTATTTTTTACTTTTGGATATATTTTAAGCTAAATAAACATTTTAGGAAAATATATATATATATATTTGCGAAAAGCACATTGAGGCTATTATCGCCTCCCTAAATGTAAGTGTGAGTGTTAAATTGTTAAAGTCGTAAGTGTAGTGTTGTAAATGTAAGTGTGTGTTAGACTCGGGTACCGCGAAGGACGTCTAAACCCTCTCAATAGGTGCAGCTAGTCTGCATCCCCCTGCGGGAATTATATTTTTAAGAGTAAACACACAGTAAGGAGTAGCAAAACTCTTGGTCAACTGTGCAACTCACAAAGAATTCACCTGCCCGTCAGCTTCCACTGTCTGCTGCTTCTCTGAACTGCGCACCTTAAGGTTTTTAGCTCTAGCCGCAGTTACTCCCGTTGCCTGTTCCCTTCCCGTTCACGCTGATCCCTCGTCCTCATTAGTAGTCTTACTGGCATAAAGTGTAGACGTTAGCAAAAAATCGAACCATCCACCGTTCATTTAAGGTTGGCCATGCCCTTCGTTTTATTACATTTTATAAATTTTTTTTATTTTAAGACGAAAAGCACATTAAGGCTATTATCGCCTCCCTAAATGTAAGTGTGAGTGTAAAGTTGTTTTTTTTTAACGTCCGACCATTGTTGCACACTTGGGTTAATGCAGACGATGGGATGATATATAGCTTATGAAAATGCCAAGCCCTGGCCGGGAATCGAACTCGGGTCTCGGGGTGAAAGCCCAGTACGCTATCAACTAGGCCACCGAGGCGGCCGTAAAGTGTTAAAGTCGCAAGTGTAGTGTTGTAAGTGTAAGTGCGTGTTAGACTCGAGTACAACTGTCGTTGGTTAATATTACTATTGTTTGGTTATATTATACAACTTGTTATGTTATTTATTTATTTTTGAGAAAATATTGTCAAAGCTAAAAAATGCTGGGATCAGATTTTCTCTTCGGTTAAACCGTTGACACTGAAAGGCTTAAAAAGGCATTTTTGTTTCGGCATAAAATACTATTCAGAAAGACCGTAATGAAAATACGTTTCAATCGTACGCTACAAGCGGTACAGTCCGCGTCGCGGCAGTGCAGGAGACACAAAAATCAGCTGATCCGTTCTTGATAACAGTATGTAGATATTTGAAACAAGGCACACACGGACTCTAAGAACATTTTAAGTTGATAACTTTTCTCACTTAAATGGGTGTTTTGTATCATCTTTCTGCACTATTCATTTCGTATTGTTTCGACGCGTGGTTACCGACAAACCGAGTGAATACAAACGACCTCGGAAAAGGGCCTAATAAGCAAGTTGCACTCTGCCCAGATAACGTTTTGCCTTCGGTACAAGGTCACACGAGTTATCTCCGTTCAGTAAGCAGGAAGCATTAAAGACAACGCGATATGATAAGCGAAGTCAAATATTACACAATATTAATCACTATGTTAATACTGGTTTACATTCTGCTTAATTTCAAGTACAAAATTGAGACTTGACAAGTCTAACCTAGTCAATATGAATATTACATAGGCTCCTACTGGTTTAAAAATATTGCACAAACTTTCTCCAATCAAGTTAGTAAACATTAATTGCCGTAAAAAACACAATAAACAGTCTATTTTCTTACTATGCTTTGTTGTGGATCCGTTTTTACACCATATGTACTCACACTGTAGAAGTGTTTGCCTTGAGATACCGCCTGTTTGTGTCTCCGTTGGAGACTGACAGATTTTCATGAAACTTCACATCTAGGACTGCATTTAATTACAAAAATTACACACGCGCGCGCGCGCGCGCGCACACACACACACACACACACACACACACACAAAATGTTCCCGTAACTGGTGACTGGAAATTTATTGGAAGTATATTTTAACCTTATTTTCCTTCAAAATAAGGTCCTGCATGTTAAAAGAAATTTGCAAAATGGCTTTCACGAGTGTTTCAAGGAAAATAAAGTTCAATTATTACAGGTACTTTAAATTTTTACTGACCAATTCGGGGAACTTTTTGACCATACCTCGTATCAAAATAGTTGGAGCAGTTTTCGAGTAAACACAGCCAAAAAGATAGCTCGTTTAATATATGAATTGGCCAACAATATTACCATGGATTTAGCGAAAGTAAAATAACACCCAGTGCTAATACCAGTCAGTGTTGGAATGGAAGACACAAGACACTGACCAGGGAACAGGGACCTGCATTCCTCGGGAGGACCGGTTCCGTCGTTCCGTCCCGCCTTGCACCAAAACAGGCCGCGGCGTGACGGCTGGGTCAGTGCCCGCACAAGGCCACTCCGCTACTCCTGCCAACGGTTCTGCCCCGCCGTACTTCTCGGCTACAGAAGTACACTTTTCCTTTGTCATTGCCGAAGTATCACAGTAACGCATAACAAACTCCACAGGTAGGCTTGCCATATTTTAATGGTAAAGAAAGGACACTAAAAAAACCGGATTCGGTGAATATAAATTTGGAACCAAAATTGTATAATTTTAGACCGTGATTACACAGCAAATGTAATTTCTCAAGTCCGTGTACCAAATTTAAAATAAAAGAAATTTACAGACAGACCAGAATAAATCTAAAACAAAACAAACAAGATCCGAAAGGGAGAAGGGTTAAATTTTTTTCGTTTTTTTTAATTCACTCCCGAACCGTAAACGTCTTTCAATTTGCTAACCGGGACTGATTAAGCTGTGCTATACTGACTAGTTATAAATCTTCATACAGGAAACCATTTCAGGAATTACAGGAATTTCACCATTACAATTTACCATTACAGTAATTTCAGAAAACCATTTTTAAGAAATTAACCGTTTTTTCAGATGTTCAATAGCTGAGCCAGAGATTTTATACTTATACGTTTTGTCTGTCACAATTTCATCAGAACAGTTACAGCCGATTTTGTGATGAATAGATTTTTATCGGTTTTTCTTAATATAAAAGATATATTTTCAAATATGTAAAGAGAACTTGGCATAAAAGATACAAATGTGTAAAGAGAACTTGGTGTAAAAGATACAAATGTGTAAAGAGAACTTGACATAAAAGATACAAATGTGTAAAGAGAACATGACATAAAAGATACAAATATGTAAAGGGAACTTGGCATAAAAGATACAAATGTGTAAAGAGAACTTGGCATAAAAGATACAAATGTGTAAAGAGAACGTGACATAAAAGTACAAATGTGTAAAGAGAACTTGGCATAAAAGATACAAATATGTAAAGAGAACTTGGCATAAAAGATACAAATATGTAAAGAGAACTTGGAATAAAAGACACAAATGTGTAAAGTGAACTTTGCATAAAAGACACAAATATGTAAAGTGAACTTTGCATAAAAGATACAAATATGTAAAGCCAACTTGGCGTGAGAAGATAGCAAAAAGGAAAACTTATTTGTCAAAAAATATACACAAACTAATTTGATATGAACTTCTGATCGAACAAGTCATATTACCCTGATGTAAAGTCATATTACCCTGATACCATCTTCAGTTACACTTCAGAAGTAACCACTTTTTTCAGACCTACTTCTGTTTGGAATCTTTCAGAAAATGTAACTAAAATATAGGCATCAGGATAGCCTAGATTAATTTGATTTTTCATGTTTTTTCCGTTCATACGAAACCAGTTTCTTTACATTTTGTCATAAAGTGCTTTCTTTTTTGTTACTATAACATAAAATATCTAAAAACACTTTAAAAAAATCAGTTGAATATACAACATCCAATGCTGCAGTTACAGGGAGACGGACATCCAAGAAAATTCACTTTTTGGAATCAGGATGCCAAATATTAAAGTGAAGAAACAAGAAAGTAAAAACTGAACAATTTGGAGCAGAGATTGTTTAAATTTAGGCCTACAGACAAGTTGAAACATGTTTAAATTAAAAGGACAATTTACCTACAACCATATTTTTAGACTTTAAAATATTTCAGTGTAAAATCCAGTTTACACACAAAACTAAGAATATTTCTTTTCTGTTAACTTACCAAATTTGCATACAAATACTAACAAAAAAATGATTTTGTAAAATGTAGCATTTAATTCGGGACAAAAAATAACAGCTACATTTTGGAAGCAGCAATAATTTTCATTTTTTTAAAAAAAAATATGTTAAATTTTATTTTTAAAAGGTTCAGTTTATAGGCCCACTACTGCCACAACATGTTTATGTAACTGCCAGTTATGAGAGAAAATGTTTGCTATTGCTCTGAAACGAACAATATTCCAAAATTAATACATTTTTTTACTTTAAACTATTGCGTGTTAGCTTACACTATAGATTACCATTCCATTAATTCAGTTCCTAAAATCAAAATTGAGATCCAAGCAATAAAACCTCTATCATTTTACATTAGACACAAATATTACACATCTTAAATAAATATGCCAAATGGAATATTTTTGGTACATCTATTGATATACAATAAAGCTAAAATTTAAATTTTTATCTCAGTCAAAAAACACGACTGAATGCAAAAAAAAAGAAATGGTACAGTTTATCTTAAATTCTAAGCCTGGAAATTAGTATTAAACACACTAGGCTATTAAAGTGCATGTAGTTTATATAGGCTACACTCACCTTATCGTTTCCACTATCTCCAGGGCCCCATCGTGCTTGTCCTGAAACAAAAACACCATAATTATTCAAGTTAATTACTCTAGTACAAATCTAACCTGCAGCCTATATTTGAATTAAAATTCTATTTGTGTCTCATTAATTATAAAAATAAGAATAACAGTGCTAGTGACATTTAACAATCTATTACCATAAATTAGGTAAGATTTTTTTTGGTTTTTTATATAACCTACCAAATCATCAATTTTTCTAGAAATAAATTATGGAACTTACATGAATTTTAGTGTTTAAATGTTTACTAAACTGAATCCAATAGTATTTGTCCCTATCTGTGAAAATTCAGTTTTAAATATGTAAAAAAAGTTATAAAAGAAATTATACAAAAAGGACTTCAGCTACGTTTGTTCTGTTTAATTAATTGTTTCATTAATCAGCTATTTCTGCTTTTGTTGTTAGCAAATACACTCTTTTAATTATTGAACAGACGAAATAGATTATCGCCAAAAAAAAGCAATGTAGCAACAAATTTCGATCAAATCTCGCCTTCTGGGTTACTATGGCAAAACCAAATTATTATGTCGAAAATCTACACGACCGAACAGTTCTCAAAAATTTTATAATTTATTAAGCATTAATCACGATTTTTCAAAAAACTGACGGAGTAGCAATTTTCTGTAAATCAGTAACTGAATGGTACAATTTAGACAGATAACAAAAGTTGCATGGCTATGGTGCCTTTACAATGGGATACATATATGAGGGCTTGTATGAGATATACGTTGACCATACAAAATCAAATATCTTCTTCAATATCTTCATACAACGTTGACCTACCTTCATAAATGTCAAATAGTTCGTAAAAATACACCCTGCATTTACACTTATACAAATCAACATGTCTAGTTCCCATACTTATCAACAAGTGCACTGATGTTAATAAAATCTCAACAAAAATAACTCATAGTTATATGCTCCTAGATGCAATGCAATACAGTAGACCTTTAAAACAAATTAACCAATTAATACAAATGAATTTGCTAACAAATCAAAACCTGTTAGCTGAGTGTAAATAGCTAACTAAATCTAATAAAAATTAAAAACTAGTACAACCTAAAAATATACTGGCATAACCTAAAAATGCATGAAAAAAAACTCATTCAAATCGAAGCATATGCAATTTTTTGCTCATACAAAATGTGTGAGAAAATCTTGGACCTCATACAATGTGTGAGCATTTGTACGAGGAGATATATCACACAACGAGATAATTGTGTTTTGTCAATTGGACCTGTATCTCACACATGCACCCCACTGTAAATGGGAACCATTTTTTAAATCAACATTAACCATTAGCATAAAAAATAATCATTTTATACCTCAACTACCAAGTAACAGGCAAGTCTACATTTAACATAGAACCATGTCTGGTATGGTTAGGCAGTTTTTTTAATAAAAACTCAGTTTTTTTTATAAAATTTTTAATCTTATTTTTTCCAAAGGAATGAACAGGTAGACTACACCTTGAAAAGAAAAAAAAAGGTTGTAAAACATTTACCCTAGTTAAAAGAAAATAACATAGTCTATAGCAAAAGTAGGTTATAGTGTGTGTAATAAAAGCGAAAGTTTAATGTGCACATATGAAATAGTGCATGTGGTCAGGCTACTAAAACTAAATTGCTTTTTTTAATAAAAATAACCCAATTTTTTGTTTTTACTTTAATACCACAGAAAACATAGTTTCATGTGTTAGTTTTGGAGTGTCACGAAAATTGTCTCCAATATATACAGAAAAACAGACTTATTGCTTCAATAAAAAAATCATATATCACTGATGTATCATTGTTATTGACTATGCTATTCAGTTTACAATAGGGAAAAGTGGAAGTCGTGATATTAAAATAAAATAGAACATTATTTACAAGCTGAAACAACTTTCACATGAAATTAACTGTATTTCCTACAGCATTAAAATGTTTCTTATGCCAGGGCAGGTGAACACATCAGGTGTAACAGCAGCTGAGCCTTTCAAGAAGTAGGGCTAGGCCTACAAGTTACAAAACAGGTGGATGAAAACAAGACAGCAGGCCAAAATGCTACAGCCGAGTTAAATTTTCTATCACATTTTACAGTTATTCCTTTCATACAAAACATTTATTTATTTACTTTTAGCCTATCTGTTAATTTACTTTCTATATTACTAGGTAATAAGTAATTTAATTGTCTTATTAATTAAAAAATAACCTACAGTTAAATGTTTAAAAAGTAGTATGAATGAAAAAATTTGAAGTAAGTTACTATAGTTGTAGTTACCAGTACTAAAACTTGAATCCACAACTTAACAAAGAATAATTGAGAGTGTTGGAGAAAATCTAAAAAAATTATCAATGTAGGCTACCAGGATGTAAAATAATCTTAAAAGATCATATTAACAAACATGGAAAGATCAAATGATAAATATGCAATATATGTTATTTCAATTTTTTTTTCTCAAATGCTATATTGTATGTTCAAAAGCAAGAATCCAAAATATAAAAACATGAAAAGTACAGAAGTACAATAAAAATAAAAAGTGTCCCACATAAGGTCAAACCATGTGAAAGCAGGTAATGTGCTTTTAATAACTAAAACAATAAAAAAAAAAACCTTAATTTTTTCTTAATACCTAACTGACACTGTTGTTGATTCAAGAACCTAACTGACACAGCTATTGGGTGAAAACTCCAACAATTTAATTAAGTGGATGCCATTTAGAAAATGTTTTCATTACAAGAACAAACAAAATAATATGTATTAAATAATGTCTATTAGAATGTGATAACGCGCATGAGAAGTAAGTCTGTATGGTTGACAGTCTTGATATTCACCCTGCTTCCCAAAGGCCTCTTTCTAGGAAAGGGTAGCAAATCCAATCTTCCCCTTAGTATTGCTAGTTGTGTAACACAAAACAGACAGGGATGCAAATATTCCAACACCGCAAGAAGTTAAAGCTACAATTGGAATTACATATACAGCTGGTGCAATAGAAAAACAGTCATGCAATTCTTGAAGATCTATGGATCTTATAATGTTACAAATGGATTTGGGGTAGATTTTTTCAGATATACCATGTCACTCAAACGTTTTAAATTCCAACTTCATTCCTTGAAATTTGATAAGAATAAGGGTAAGATTAAGATTAATCTTATTGAACACAGTAGAACCTAGATAATCCAAACATTCGTTAGACACATCTATGATGCCCTATGCATATTTTTTTTTATTCCAGTATAACCATTATACTGTTTGGTAAATTAGTTACCAATCAACTTATCATTAATCCAATGGAAATGACATTAATGAGCACAAACTACTAATGTTATATTAGTTTTTATCATGAATATAGCCACAATATTAGGTAAAGCTTACTGTAATTTTGTGGTTTATTAATTTCAAGGATATGCTAGATTTATATAAACTTTTTTTTGTAATTTTGTTTATAAATTGTAATGCTAATGAGGCCTAGCATACCAACTGATGTCCAACAGTGCACATACATTTGTTATTACTGTATTAATATATAGCCTAAACTTATGGAACACCACTATATTATTAAAAAAAAATCTATAACCTATCCCATAAACATATCTAATCAGCAGAAATACAATTAACCCTGAACTACACAGTAATAAACAAGGTAGTGACTGGTGTGTACTTAAACCTAACTTTCATTTACTGGGAAAATTTAGTTAAAAATTTCTGAACTAGTTTAAAATTTTTAAATGGCCTTATAACTGGCTATATAAAGAACTAACTGTAACATCTTTAAACATTAATACACAAACAGTACTATGCAAGTGGGTTTATGGTTGACCTACTTTCTGAAATGAACAAACGGAATTAAACTCTTGGTCTAAAACAATTTCTATAGTTTAGGCTACAGAAGAAAAGAATAACTATTCAAACTATTAAAAAACATTTCTTTTATAGCAACTGTTTTAAAATATATATTAAACTTAAATCAATAACTTATCTTTACAAACATGCGGTAAAGTCTACAAAAACAAAAGCTATGCCATTGCTTCTCCGTTAGGATAAAGGTTGTGCAGAAGCATAAAGCTTCAGCTAGGCTTATATATAAATTCATACTATAGAATATTTAACTTCAATTTCAAATAAGCTACCTTCAGTAACAATTTGTTTGTTTGTATTTTATTTTTAAAAAAACATTCTTCCACGTTCATAAAGACCGTTACCCGCCCTTGGATTTAAAAATGAATTTAAATTCTCTTGGTTTCAACATAATTTGGCATCACTGTATACACTTACCGAACCCCTGCCTGTTGTAAGAGGCCACTGATATACCACGGGTTCTGCTCCAACAGGGCTGTGGAGACGTAGTTCCATTTCAAATTCCCAACTTAATGTAATTATAATTGTATTTCCATCACAAAACACTAATCACTTCACTAATATTGTTTGTCATTGATCAATTTTATATACACCAACACCTTCACAACACTCACGAACACACGCCATGTTCAACTATCGTGACAAAATATGGCTTCCTTCCTTCCAACATCTAACCGTCTGCGACTGCGCCATTGAAATACTCACTTCTCATTGGCTTGTTTCCACATGCTTTACTATTCGTCAATCAACAAAGTGTACAAGTTTAAAATTATTATACTGTACTGAATCTTTAAACAATATTACTTAAATATAATTATTTATTTCATAAAATAAAGTTATACAATTTAAAATTGGCATATTTTATTAATTTTATAAGATCTGAATTATTCTACAGATATTGAATCAATTTAATATTAAAGCATGGCATAGTAATTAAATGTAATTTAATTCCAATTACTATATTATTATGCCTAATAAATTACTATTAGTCTCAATTAGTTGTGGTTTCTCACATTCTATATATTCCTTATTATGTAACATTGTATTTATATTAATTAATTTTATTATTCCATGATGTGTAGCAATTTGCAACTACAACTTAGTACTCAAGAAAGGTAGATACAGTACAAGGACAGTGAGCAGGTTGGCCCACAAAGCAAGCAGGATATATATTATATAAATTGCACATACAAACATTTGAGTAATATATATATATATATATATATATATATGTATAAATATATGTATAAATATATGCAAAAATTGAAAAAGGAAGTCTGGTTCTGAACATACTTCTAGAAAAGCAACAAAACGTTTAGCCCCTTACAGCACAATAGATAATTACAAATAGCAATAGAGGAAATGGAGTTTTTTAAAGTAAGTATTGCGCAAGATCATTCCACTGTAATAAAACAAACTTCAACAAGTAATTGCAGAAATAAATATTTAAGAAAATAATATCTAATAATTTCTACTTGTGGATAAATTAAATTGAACAGAAAACAATTTATTTTAATTATATTATTTCATTCACTATGACAGATTTCCACCAAGTGCCCATGGTCATGAGTACTTTAACAACAGATGTTTATTAATTCTAAAAAGAATAAAAATTAGAAAAAAATATAAAGCTTAACAAGTAATTTTGATTAATGAATAATGATAGCATGCACAAATCATTCTTCAGATATTGTTCCCCATGCTACATAATTTCCATTGAAAACAATAGCAATTTAAAAATGACTTAAAAACCTAACATTGATTTTTAAGAAAATAGTTTTACTAAAATCTTAAAAAACTAACATTTCAAATAAAGTAACATTTTCGAAATAGCTATGTTATTCCACACAACTAACAATTTTCGAGTCTCCAAAAATTTGTGTTCATCGTAACATTTAGAATAACATATATTTTCATTAAAAATTCTGATAATGGTGATCAGCTGTCACAAATTTTCATCCTTCCAAGAGAAAATTAATGTAGTAAAGATAAAAAGAGAATAAGATGCTTGCAGAGTTATGAAGTTTAAATTACTTTGATCAAAAACATTGATTCTTTTAAGCACGATTGCCTACTAGGCATCAATTATAGACATTTTTACATCACAAATCCAAAAAAACTTCCACTCTACATATTTTTCCTGTTGTAAATCTTGTACTAAGTATACTATACTTATACTATATAGTATACTATAAGTATTATAGTATACTTATGAATACTATAATACATATAGTTTTCAAAGTTAATAAATCTCTAAGCAATTACACATTCTCTAAATAATATTGTTTTTAGTAACAAAATTTTGACGAAACATTTTTGACACTAATTTGTAATTATTAAGAAAATATAACATCAGAACAATTATTTACTTGTCAAAACTCCATTTTTTTTTTTATGTATTATTGATCCTTAACTTTGTACTATTTTATTGATCCCATTCTCTGTAATATTTCCTATCGGTACCATAGTGGTCATGTTAGCAAATATTTTCCAAATAGATATGTCTATATTTGTATTATTCTTATAGCAGGATTTATGGTAAATATTCAATTATCATTATTCAAACTTTGGTACCCTAGTATAACTTCTTGTAGCAATGTTCTTTTCTTCTTGTCCTTGGGTCTTTGTCTAGTCCTCTATCAGATGACTCATTTATCCCACAGATAGTAAATTCTCTTGAATAAAACATACCAACCTTCTCCAAGTGTGCAGGAAATCTAAAATAAGCAAAAGATTCTTTTCTGAATTTCTGTTGGTATTTTCCTATCTATCTATCTCTTTATAAATATATAGATGTTACCTTTATACATAGTGTGTCCCACGAAGAAGTTTACACATCTGATCCTCCATTGATAATTTTGAAACTACACATACTTTTTAAAGAAGATACCAGAAATAGTTTGTGAGAATTGCATCTGGCTGATACTTGTAGAAACAAAATGGCGGCCAAAATAAATATATTCCATCCCTTTTAAAAATCTCACTGTACTGCATTAAATCAGATTGTTGAACAGCTGTTAAATTACTTTTTTAATAGAACAAAAAAATAACCAAATTTATTTGGTGCCATTTTGTGGGACTAGTTATTTACAAAATGCTTTTTACAATTGAGCAAAAAACAGTGTTCTGCATGGACCATTGCTTTTGATAATATTGTAGAATCGGAGATTTCAGATTGCCTTTCTGGGAGATGAACCTCCAAACAAAACATCAATAATTAAATGGAAGAATTAGCTGATGGAAACTGTAAGTGTAGTGAAAAATATCTCAAACTCCAGATCAGAAAAAAGAACTTGTATGAACTTTAAAACTTCGTTCACCAGGTACTTAAAAAGGTAGAACTTGAAACTGGAGTTCCCAAGTCTTCAGTAAAGAGAATTGTTAAGAGAAAGAAAATTAAAGTTTTCAAGACACCTAGTTCATAATCTACATGAAGAAGATCCAGACAGAAGAGTGTAATTCTGTTTTCGCATCTTAAGAGTTTCATGAGCATAAACCTTATTGGCGTTTGCGTATTATTTTCTTTAATGATTCTACTTTCTATTGCAATAATGTAGTTAATAGGCATATTATCACAACTCCACAAACTGCTACGTTCTTGAACAAAAAAAATTAAATCGGAAGGAATTACTGTATTAGGTCACTATCAATGCTAATGGAGTGTTGTCTTCTGACAATACCATGACTGGAAGTAGGTATGAACCAGTTTTAAATGCAGATCTATTGCCGCATTTTTCGATACCTGAAATGGGGCAAAAAATTTTCCAACACGATGGTGCTACAACTGACTATGCAAACACAATTAAGCAGTTACTAAATGACAACCTTCAAGGGCGTTGGATTGGTTGTGAAAGTAATTTTTTATATTGGCCACCCAGGCCTCCTGATTTAACTGTGTATGACTTTTTCTTGTGCAGATTCTTAAAGGAACAAGTGTACACCACTTCGTAGGACCAACCTTAAAATTACAAAAACCTTACAGGAAGCATTTATGGTTTCAATGGCCTCCTGTAGGTCCTTCACATTTTGTATTATAGTCTATAATTTTTGAAGGAATTTTGGTAATAAATATGAAATATAAATATGCTTATATAAGTATACTTATAGAGTCACTATCACCAACACTATCCTAGATGCATTTCCTTTCTGTGGTTTAACGTCTTTATATTATTCAAAATTATACTAATGAAGATGGGAGGGATTTATGTAACACATAGAAAAGCCAACTTACCCAGTTTTTTTTTTTTTTTTGTTTAACATCTGACTATTGTGCACACTTGAGCTAATGCAGATGATGGGATGATTTATAGCGTATGAAAATGCCAAGCCCTGGCCGGGAATGGAACCCGGGTCCTTACGGTGAAAGCCCAGTACGCTATCAAGCAGGCCACAGAGGTGGCTGCTTTTCCAGTATTAACTACATTCAAACCTGTACTTAGATCATTGTTGTAGCAACTGCCTACTATCCTACTGATCAAGCTATGATAGTCTTTACGCATAGTACAGCATCCAGGTTTGTAATGGAATATGAGTGAATAAAGGTATAAAAAAAACATTCAATAAAATATTGTTTAATAAAAAAATTACGTTTAAAAACTATAAAAGTATTGTTTTATTACAACAATTTTTTAAAAATAATTTAGTAAACATTAAAACTGAAAATTAATCTTTAGATCGTTTTTAAGACCCGCATACATCTGGAACTTAGGAAAGCTTCTGGTTTCTGTTACGGTAGCACTACCGGTCACTTGTTACGTTTGACGTGTGCCACAAACTAACTAGCAACCCTTCACACTACTGGTAACACAAACTTGCTACTGATATCTGAAACCAATAAAGCTACCAAATGCACTGAAGAAATTCTGAAGGCGCTAATAAATACCAGATGTATGGGAGCAGGAACTTTAGGAAAGGTTATTTTTATTACATAGCAAGCGCAAGTTTTCTCTCGAAATTGCTCATCCATTTCGCTAAAGGCCGATGTAGATCAAGATTCTGTCGAGCATGTGACAATAACAATCTCAGTTGAGTAGGTTCTGAACATGAGTAACAAGATGCAGCCAGGACGGCCCAAGATTCGCCCACAGCGGGGAACAAGTGAACTGCATGTTGTGATGCTGACAGAGCACGCTTCGAGTCGCCCATGAGGAGATGGCTGAGACTCACTACTGCTAAAATCTAAAAAAAAATTTACCTTTATCATAAACTTATTAAATGTGATGAAAAATTGTGTTTATAGATACTAATGAATAAAAACTTTTTTCAAATATGCCTACTTTTTAGTGTCAAATATAGACACATTTTTAATTTTTATAGTGTTTTCAATTTCTGTACAACGTTTTAAAACATTTATATTCTAAGTTATTGTTTGATAAGCCTATTCGTTTAAGAGTATGGTGAAATTTTCAGCATTTGATGAATAAAGCATTTTCAGGAGGAAATGTCCAATTCTTCTTAATGTTCCTATATTCGTCTTACTTATATAGGAAGACAAGCCAGTGCAGAACGAGATGGATTGGTCCCTAGCAATCTATTGGTATGTGAAAACAATATTAGTAATCACAAATCAATTAGTAAACATTAATCAAAGAAAATATAAAATGACAAGTAAAAGTACCTAAACTTTAAAAACACTTCACAATTTTAGAGCATAATTATTACTTTATACTGGTAAGGCTATAATTATTACGGACAATCAAATAAGAATGACAACAGTTACATAAAGTTAACTTCATTCTTTCTTAAACAAACATCCAAGATTAAAATCATAAAATCAATTATCAGAATCCAAGATTAAACACGTAAAGCAGCCAGGTCAGTTCTAAAGGCCTACCTGTACTGATCACGTGGCTCACTTTTAAACTAACACCGACAGCGACCACAAGTGTCTGTGTGCAGTTGAAGTCTGCACTTTCCAACTAGTACCGCTAGCAATCACAAGTGTCCGCATGCAGTTGATGTCCGCGGTTTCCAACTATCATTACCAGCAACCACAATGTCCGCGTGTGGTTTAAGTCCGCAATTTCCGAACTATTACTGCCAGTGATCACAGTGTCCACGTGTAGTTGAAGTTTGCATTGTTTGATGCGATAGTGTGTTTTCTTTTGCCTCCACATTTTAACCAAAACCGACAACCAGTTAAAACACTTTTCCTTTTCACCAGTCCATTCCCAGAATTCAATGAGTCAAAGTCTGTAGTTTTAGTGGCAGTGACCTTCCTGACCGCAACGATTGATTACCGGCGACTGTACAGTACGCAAGGACGTCCCAGACATCTGGTCTATAGAATTTTGATTTCAATTATTGTAACATATATTTTTTTTTTGATTGATTAAAATTAATATCTGTACTACCAGATTGGTCCTCCATACAGAGATAAAACCTGGTCCTAAGTGATAAAATCTGCCGTTCCTCTTACTACCTTATTTTCAGAACTGATTTTATTACTTGAGCTAATAACTCCTACATTTAAAGAACAACACTACAGAGCAAATAAAATAAGAAAGAATTAAAATAAAAACAAAACCAAACTCATTACACTTTGGAGTCCTGGAATCATGTACTGAAATACGATTGTGTAAAGATTTTGAAACTTAATGAGTTTGTAATTGTAAATAAACTTCAGCTATCTCAAGAAGTGAAAGACAGACAACCTATGTAAGTACTTTAAGAACTTCAAGTATCGCTCAGATACTGATTTTCCAAATACAGTACTTAGGAAAATTTAGTGAAGATCTTTATTCACATTTTCTTTTTTTGGCAAAAAACCAATAAATATTTATTGATAAAGCAGTAAAGTTTTTGTTGATATTTACAAGCACAAAACTTGAGGAAAGAGCCTTCTCATTACACATCTTCGCTAAGAACAAACACCTTCACTAAGAAAGTCACGGTTACTTTTTATACTTTCAAAATGCTAATTACATATATTTTAATGCAGATTATGTTAGCGAAATCAGAATTTCAAAAAAGTTATTGTGAAATTGTTATTTACGGAAAGTCACTTGCTGATGCTACACAAGCTTAGTGATACTACACAGCTGCGTATCACAATTATTTTTGTCAGTAATTTTTCTCGCAAATTTCGTTTTCTTTTTGTTACTTCTCTAAACTAGTAATTGACCTCTTTTTTAATTTCCATTTCGGATCACGCAGGTTTTCGAAATAATGAGATTTTAATTTTACAAAGATATTTTCAAAGTCGCTGGTTACAAATATAGCTTACTTTGGACACGTCTATTGTGTTTCTACCAAGTGCCATCGCCGCTTGAGCACACCTAGCTGCAGCTCCTGGAGCCGAATTAGTTTGCAACAACATCAGAGCCAAGTTGAGCCACAACGATGCATGCCAAGGTTGTCGGTGAAGAGTCTTGCTTAAACTCCATACAGATTCTCGCATCTTACCCTGCAATAACAGATATGAATCTGAATAAGTCTAGGAGTGTGGGAAACTGTTTAGTTTTAAAATATTTCATCCTTATTTTCATGAAATATACAAACTGGTAAAGATCATTTTTGTTTATTTTTGGATGTAATATTCATTATATATCTACATTATAAATGTGTAAAAACAGAAAGTGTAATATTCAGTAGAAAAAAGTAATGTTTCAACGTTAACTTAGGTTAAATTATCTATTATTGTTGTCAATATAATTCTTTTTATTACTGGTTTTGATAGCTTGCTGTCATCTTCAAACATGAACATTCTACTATTAAAACATCAGTCTTTTATGGGCACCATTATGGGCGTCATGTGACATTACATATCGTTAATTCATTATATTTTATCTTTTTATGCATCTTCTTTTTAAGTTAAGGTTTTAAAGATGACATTTTTTTAAATTACATGACATTACCGCATGACAATGTTTACAAAAGTTTAATGTTTTAACAACAGCATGTTCAACATCTGAAGATGACGGCATCCCTGCAGAACTAATAATAAAAAAATGATTATATTGATGGCAATAATAAAAACCTAAGTTATCTTAAAACATATGTTAAATTTTTCCACTGCACATTAGAATTTATGTTTTGCTATTTATAGCAGATATTATGTAATGACAGTGTGGGACAGTAAAAACTGTCATAGCTCGGCTCTAATACATTCAAGAATATTACAAGTAATAAAATAATAACTATTATCTTTTTATCACGTCTAAAAATCCAATATTTATAGCAGAGTTACTCAGAATTTCTTGAGTTCATCATCAGATCAATTATAACACAAACACAAAACAGACGAGCCACACTTCAAGTCAACCCTGTTTGGATATTCGGGAATTATGTCATGTCCATCATGAATTCTAAGTGCTCTCCTTCCACAAAACATTTAAATACTTCAAGGTATAATAAAAGTATTTGAAATTCTTTTTATATTCTTCTTCTTTTCTGCTAGGATTATTATCACTGTGTTCCGTATAATGATCTGCCTTCCCTAGCTTCGTCAATTCTACTTTCGTTGACGCGTTTCAGAGAACCCCGATCTTCAAAAACTATATCTATACTCCTATAGAGAATATAGTTTTTAAAGATGGAGGTTCTCCGAAACGAATTGTAAAGTAGATTGACGAAGCTAGGGAAGGCAGATCATTATACTGAACACAGTATTTTATTTCTTATGTGTTCCGCATCAGTGGATTAGTAAAGGTGACCCCTTTACTGTCTTCAAGATGACCACCGCAAAACATTAACTCAACACGTACTGAATTTATATCCGCATAAACTGCTTCAATCTTGCTGTTTTCCTATAAGACTCAACCACTAAACAGTTTCTTATAAAACAAATTTGAACTTAACGTGCAGTTTACCAATTTTCAGTATGAAACTTTTTAAAACAATCAAAATCTTGTGAAGTGAACATTAGTGTCTGTGCAAATTACCTGTATTTAAGTTTTCCCAAAGCGAGTCTGGCTAGCCTACTACACCTGCCATCAACTTCTACAAGACCTTCAACTCAAGGTATATTCACAGAACTTATAAGATTTTGGTTGTAAACTAAACTTTGTTTGATAAGATGATTGATTCTATCTGGTCCTCAGAAAATAAATTATTAAATTAATTGTAATTACTTTAACAGAACACAGGCTCTCCAAGACCTGTTACATACGCAATTTATAAATAATATTAATTATTATTACTTATAACACAACAATTATTCCAGCACAAATTTTACCTTCATTGGACTTGTACTTAAACCATCACATCACAGAATAATAGGCACAATCTTCTTCTTCTTCTTCTTCCAATGGCCCCTTTTGGGTCACACCATTTTGGATCTTGCCTCCCAATACAATCTAGGAAAGTCCCTTCGTCCCTGCTTCCCTCTATCCAGGCCCTCGCAGATCAGTAAGTGATCCTTGTCCATAACATACACATCTTTTGAACAAATCTTGCACTTGTCAGAGGTTATTAGTCTCATCCTATGGAGATGCTTGGCAAGACAATCGTGACCAGTTTCCAAGCGGAAATTTGCTACAGCTATTTTGCGTGGAAGCATCTTATTGTCCTTAAAAAGATTAAACGGATCATAAGCTTTGTCTTATAGGTTTTTCTTCATTTCACTAACAAATTTTTGTTGTGAGTCTGTTTTTAGTTTTCTTATAACTGCTTGTAATGACAGGGAGCCTGCTGGCTTTTGAATAACTTTTGTTCCTCTCTTCGCCAAATTATCCGCAGCTTCATTTTCCATCAATCCCACATGTGCAGGGACATAATAGGCACGATAAAATAACATATTTTTATATAAACAAATTACCCATTATAAGTGACAAATATTTATTAGATATTCACTGGTTAACAGGTTAAGTCACTTAGCCAGATACGAGATAGTTTACTATTAACAATTTACCTGAATAAATGTCACATAAGCTTGAAAGATAGCTATATGAGATATATAGTTGGCATCGTCTTGGAAAGGTTTCAATTCCTTCAGAGTAGCTCTTGACAGTACTAAATCACTGTTCAGCATTCCCAAAGCACAAGCGGCAAATAGCCCGTGAACTGACTTCGGTGTTATTTTTTGTATACTGAAAAAAAGATCAAATCATCAACATGATGTTTTATTTTCAGTATTGTGGAACAAATTTTTTATATTTATACTAGTTGAGTACCAGTGTTTAGCTGCAGTATACATTTTTTTTTAACATTTTATACGAAATGTTAACAAACAAAATTTTTAATTATAAAGTTGTATAGAAAATTTAATTTCTGACTATGGATTTTTGATCAAAACTTAGATCAGAGCAACTGCTTACAAAATTAATGGAAAAATGGGACAGTACCCAAGCTTTTACTTATTCGGACAAATAAGTTTGTTAATTTAACTGAAAACAACTAAATGAGACGATTAATTCAAGCATATGGTTTGATATCTGTAAGTTGCTAAACATTTCAGAGATCCCATTATATAGACTTTTTGTTTTATTGACTGAGCAAAGCAAGGTTTTCATATGTTTAAGATTTTTTCAGATTCACTTCCTCTGTTTAAAGATGGCGGCATCTGATTGGCAACAAGTGTACGCAGTTTTAAAAAAACGCATTGACTGATTGTTTTGAAATCTAGTAAGAATCAAAACCAGATTCAACAGGGCTACCGCTTGTATTAGCCCGAATGACCTACGTACAAGGTGTGTTCAGAAAGTAACGAGAATTTTAATTTTTTGAACAAAATATTTATTTATTCTTCTACATTGATGCTGTCCCCATTGGAGATTATGCACTTGTGCCAGCGCTTCTTCCAATCCTCGAAACACTTCTCAAACTCGATCTTTAAGATAGCCTTTAGTTTTTTCAGCAATGCGCTTTTAATGCCATTTACGGCTGTAAAACGAAGGCACTTTAAGGTTCTTTTTATTTTTGGAAATAGGAAAAAGTTACAAGTAGCCATGTCTGGCGAATATGGAGGCTGGGGCATCTTTACAGTACTGTTTTTGGCCAAAAATTCACGAACAAGCAATGAAGTGTGAGCTGGTGCATTATCGTGGTGCAAAAGTCATGAATTGTTTTTCCACAGATCCGGGCGTTTTTATCAGATTGCTTCATGCAAACGGCGGTGAACTTGTAGGTAGTACTCCTTATTGACCGTTTCACCTGGTGGTAGGAATTCATGATGCATTATGCCATTAATATCAATAAACACAGTGAACATAACCTTCACGTTCGACCGCACTTGTTGAGCCTTTTTCGGTCTTGGCGAGCCAGAATGCCTCCACTGGGATGATTGAGTCTTAGTTTCGACGTCATATCCGAAAAGTCAACAAAAAAAAACAGCTGAAAGTTTTACCATACTTCAAGGGCATGTATACCAACATAATAAAAAAAAATGTTTGACAATCGGACTCTCCAAGCCCGCGAAATTTAAAAATTCTCGTTACTTTCTGAACACACCTCATATAAGTCATATGGTAACTTTTCCCATTCACTTCTGTTTCAAGACAGCGGCTTTTCATTTAACGATGAGAGTATAGTTATTGACTATTTCTTGTAACACTGTCTCAACGGCAAGCTCTATTGATCAAAAACTCTAAAGGAAAACTGGTTAAAAATAAATAATGTTTGTTTTTACTCATCATGTATTAAAAAAGAGAGAATTATTGTTGTACATTAGTTTTATAAATTAATAAGCTGATTGACAGACAGCTCCCTACGGCTCCACTAAGCCAGTCAAGGTTGTGCGTTCTTACCACTTGGTTGACGTACAAATTGTCCAAGTTCTCACTCAGACTATAATTAAAAAGCTAATAAACTGTCCTGTGATAATGTGTTGTAAAAAAAATCTCGTGCTGCTTCGATTTTGAATCAAACCAGGCTTGGCCAGCATCAAAGACTTCAGCGGTCATCAATCCACATAGTGAAAAAGGTACTGTGATTTAAGTTAATGTGTCAAATAATTTTTCTCTCTCTGTATACAGTCCGTTTATACAAAACTAGTTACAAAACATCTACCTTAATTCTGACCATTTCATGAAGAAAGAGCATACAATTCCAGTAAAGTTGGTCCGGTAACATCTTTCGCAAATATTATGGTTATTGGTTAAATTGGTGAAAAGGTTTCTACTGCCATGGAGCACTCTGTATATTAATTAAGTGTATAATGCGAGGTCTACCGTTCTATTGATTACCAGTAAGTTAGCATAGATAAACTTCAAAAGTAATTTAAAGTACAAAATTGTGAATATTAAGTAACACTCACAAATACTATTTTAAAACAATGATTCAAACATTTTCATAAAATCTATATTAGGCAAATTATTAAAATAATCCCTTAAAAATCTGGTTCGTAACCAATGAAACTTTGGTAACAGCTTTGTCACTGCCTAAATAACATAGGAACCGAGTTACACAACCTAGTTCCGCTTACAACCTAAACAACCATGCTAAAATTCCCAAACTTCTCTCCCGGCTTTCGAACAGCCTACACCTGCAAAACCTAGTTCATTCTTGTCAACCAATACTTGCTTGTAATTGGTTCGCAGTGAACGTGTATCTCAGAATGTTAGATTATCACATTAATGTTCAGGCATTACAGCTGATGCATCATCTTGCAATTCATGTACACAACAGCTTCGTTCTGATGGCGATCTTTCTCTATTCCTAACAATGATATTCATGTTCTTGCCATAATTTTAGTATAAATACAGGTAAAAAATCGCTGTTTGGCAGAACACCGAGGAGGACCACCATGTACAGAACAACTACACGCAACTACCAACACCCGGAACAACTCTAAAATACACCACAACTTGCTCAGAAGGAAACAGGAGGAATCCAAGTCAACTCTAAACAAGAAGTGAATTTCTTTCACCTCGCCATTTCGAACTGGAAAAGTGCCTCGCCAGTTTGCAGCCGACTTGGTAATAAACACCCGGACTTTAATTACTACTGGAGATTACAACAGCTTTATCTAAAGTGTTAAAATCACTACAATTCAATATACAAGGGGTGTAAATATTTCATTTTATAAAAATGTAAAATAAAATCAACTTTAAACGAGACTGAACATAGGTATTCTTCATAAGGTATGTAAAAAACAAAATGATTTTTTAAAAAAAGTTAAAAAACTAAAAAAAAAATAGTAGCTTTCGAACACAATAGAAACTATTTTTTTTTATTCATCGTTCAATTTTTCAAAATGGTTTATTTTCTAGTGAACAAACCTGCTATGTGATCAACCCAATATAAATAACAAATAAATGGTCATTCCAATAAAATGCAACATTTTTTAACTAAAACTTTTATAAAATGTCTAATTATTTCTTTTGAAATAAAATGTTTCTAGTAATTGACAGTTTTTACATTATGGAAAGAAATATTAGATTGTGGTCATATTAAAGGCATTTCACCGAGTTATCCACAATCATATAAAAAGTACTCTAACAAAAATTAAATAAAAAGAAAATATTTAAAATTCCATAGGGATGGAAGGGTAATACAGACAGTAAATGTTTAGGAATCACTTACCACTGAAAGAGAAGTGTTTTGGCCTTTTCTACACCACTTAGTTTATAGGAGACGGCTGCCATTGCAACGAGGAGTTGCGACTTCGCTACATCATCTGGCACCATCCAGCTTAAGCATGATTCGTACGCAGCAAAAGATTCCTCTAACTGGTCACCTGCAAACAATTTAGTCATTTTTTAAAGAAAAAGCTATGCTTTTCTATAGAATTTTACATTTAATTTAAAATCAGTAGTTTTAATTATTAAAGTTTTGAGATTAAAATGTCTATACATTTGGAACTTCGTTATTTTAAACATGCTGCATCACCAGATTAGATTAAAATCTGTTTGCTTTTAGAGGTATTTTGTACATCCATTAAGAAGTTATTATGTGAGCATTACATATAGTTTAGTTCAGGTTCTTACCTTTAAAGAGCGAGAGTGCCAGACCGCACTGTGAATGAAAGTCGGCTTTGGTGATGGACTTGTACACCTGAATAGCATTCTGAACGTTGCCCGATTTGAGCAAAACTCGAGCAAGGTTACTACGGACAAGGTCTTTATGTTCAGCTGGTGCATACTGTAAGGCTTTACTGAATACTTTCACTGCGTTGAGGTACTGACCATTACGTTCAAACAAACATCCGAGCAAGTTCAGCCCACACGCATTGTCCTCTTCAAAGTCTACAACAATAGTTAGTATAAAAATAAGACAGTTACAAGTCTGCAGCAAGTTCTTTACTTAGTTATATGATTAGCAGATTTTCCACCGAAAGTCATTTATTGCAGTGGACATTATGGTGTGACCCAGTCCTAGGACTTATTTATGAGTGAGTATACCTGTTAGCACTTAATCGTATGCAATTTTGGTTCGATCTGATTTAACTCAATTTAAAATCAATTTCAGTAATAACTTGAACACAACCGTTACCCAACAAGTATCTGTTTAACCATTTTAAAATCGTGACTATTCCAAAACTTTAAAAAAATTTGTAACGCTTTTATTTTACAATTTTTTGAACATCTGATTTTACTATCACAATCAGCATTAAAAATTGCATTTGCCATTTTAAATGCAACCGGTGCGTTTCCAATTAAATCATGTCGTGTGTTCGCATCATCTATGACATTGTGCTAATGTGCGACACGTCAAACATTACAATCAAATATAAACTGACCTGTTGCCCATGTCAACGAGTCTGTTGCTACTGGCACAGCATGCATATTCTCTATACTGTAAATACAGCGTTGGTCAGTTTTCGTTTCTAAACTCTGCAACGTGGAACACACCCAATGCGCATAACACATACACGATTCCGGATGAAAGCCAAGTTCAGTAGTATGACGGAACAAATCCATCGTATCATAGTGATTAACTGATTCCGCTATTAGAGCCTGTAACATAATACAGTGTTTATAAAAATGTCTGTTAATGAACCAAAAATAAAAATCACGTATCATGTTTTCTCTTCCTTTTTTTTAATTTTAAATACGATAATTTGTTTGAAAACATGACACATAAACATAGCTACTTTTAACAAAATAACTTGAAACTTATTACAGTCTATCAGTTATTAGTGAAATCAGCTGATTGTTACAAATTAAAATAAACAACAAATTAACATAGCTAGTTTTTAACAACATAAACTAAAACTTATTTTAAACTTCTTTGTAATTTCCGTGGTGTATTGATTATGACTCGCGCCAAACACACCCAAGGCCCCCAGTTCAATCCCACACGGAAACACAGTAATTTTTAACTATAATTAATTTAATATGAGACTTGTGACGCACAATATAAACATGTTCCTCGCATCACACGTTCCGCAAAATCCAACATCACAACCAGCCCTAAAACATGGTACATGTTAATAAAATTTTAAGGGACAGATTAATGCTGCCTACAAGTAAGCATTAATACAACATGAAGGTTCGTCCAATTTGAATTTGTATCATTTTATAAATTACCCAATAAGATACTTGGAATATGGATTTGTATGATTGTTTGTATAATGACTTGGAATATGGATTTGTATGAATAAAATTGTGAATAATCGAATTATTACGTATTCTGAGATTGTGTGCTCACGGTGAAATACAGCCGACCACACAAAAACAATAAACTGCCAAATTACCTGATTATGTGATAGTGCACAGTTAAAATAGTGCACTGTAATATATAGTTTTTCTATTTTAATTTGTTCGAAGATGGTCCCACAATCAGTGTAATGCATTTCCATTCACTACAAAATTCACCTGTCAAAATATCCTGAAAACACGGTGCTTGTGTTAAGAATTTTTTATTTTAATTTAATTTTGGCTATTGCAGTAAAGCAATTTCTCAAAAATTCTATGTACCTGACCGATCCAACTCTGTATATTAGCAGGTTCCACTCGCTGAGCATACGAAAAAGCGTAATTTGCCATTTTCATATTCTTCAATATTAAATACAAAGTGCCCAAGTTGCTCCACGGTATCGGTGTTGTGTCATCGGCTTGTGCAGCTTTGATAAAACAATGTTGAGCCAAAGCGTAGTTTTTTATGCCTGAAATAAAAGAGAAACGTTATACTTTGCGAGAAACAACTTATCAGTTTTAACATCTAATTAGTATTTGCCTGTCTGTCTCGTGATTCCTTTACAATGCCATATTGTCTTAAAAACTTGCTTGATCTGTTTATCATACATCTCAATTTGTCATGGCAGATTAGGAAACATGACTTATACTAGGGTTCTTGGTGTAGGCTAGCATAATGTTCGGACACCTCGATCTGTTGAATATAAATATGTTAGAGGCCTTATTTATAATATATGAGGGTGGTTCAAATATAAACCGGAATTTTGCTATAACAAATTTTATTATTAAGTTACAGAGCTGACATTTTTTTACAGTTTTTCTAGATAGTCTCTGTCACATTCTACACACTCTTGCCACCTTTCTGGAAGCTTTCGGATGCCTTTTTCGTAATAATCTCTAGGCTTGTCACGTAACCATTCGCGCACGAAGGATTCTACCTCCGCATTGCTTTCGAATCGCAATCCGCCAAGTGCCTCTTTCAATGGACCAAATAAATAGTAATCGCATGGCGACAAATCGGGACTATAAGGAGGGTGTCCAGTGTTTCCCAACCCAATTTGTTCAATGTTTCCGAGCTGTAAGCCGAGCTGTATGTGGTCTGGCATTGTCCTGGCACCCATCTGGCTGAAATTTTATGGTAACCGAGCCGTTCATGAATTATTTGCTCAATACTACCTACTCTGATGCCCAATTTTTCAGCCATATCGTGTACAGTACTGCGTCGGTCTTCCAAAATGAGTTTTTCTACAGCGCTGATGTTCTCATAGGTAACACTTGTTTTGGGGCGCCGCACATGTGGCAAGTTTGTTACCAGTTCTCAGCCTTTTCGGAAAGCAGAACACCATTATACACTTGAGTCTTGGAGAGGCACTCATCCCCGAACTGCTTGAGTAATTTTCGATAAATTTCTGCACATTTTACATTATCTTTGACCAAAAAACGAATAATGATGCGTTGCGCAACAGACACTGGTACATCCTTCTCGCTCATGGCTATAACTACACTAACAAGCGAGGTTACGCGCTCCCGGCTGTTCTCTACGCTTCATAACAGACCAGTCTGACATCCAGTGCAGCCACTTTTACGACACTAAATTTTCGCGTGTTAATTCAAAAATTCCGGTTTATATTTGAACCACCCTCGTATGTTAGATGCATTTTAAACTTTTTTACAGTACTTTTTTATATAATGCATTACAATTAGAAACAAACATAAAAATACAGTACAACAAAGCAAGCCTACTCATACATTCGTAGCATTATAATTAAGCAAAGATTTACAGATACCTAAATTATCTGCAATAATAGTCGGGTTGGGTATAGCAGATTATGTAAAACTGCAGTTATTTGAAAACCCTATATTAATGTATGATTTAAAGAAAAAATCCTTGTTTCAACCAAGTTAGTAGTAGTAATGTTTCATTCATCGATAGACAACCCTTCTTTCTCCCTTTTCTGATTGTTAGGAAGTTGAACTGCATTCTACAGTTTTTTCTTAATCTTAACCACTAATTAACTAAATAGTTCATACGCCAATCAAGAACAATTAAAAACTGCAAAACACATTTACATTAGGAAAATGTATATATAAAACAGTGAAAGACTGATCGGATGATTGAATGGCACCGTGTATTTAGGCTCATTGTTGTCAAGATGACATCTGAGGAGGAAGATCATGTGGTAGGAAACTCTGGAGACCTGGTATGGTGATATACACAACAGTATTTCAAGCAAAGAAAAAGGTAATATTTGGGAGAATTCGAGATGGCCTTTAAGAAGGCTCAAATTCATATTTATACCAGCTAGTCAGACAGCCATTAAAACACTTGCGAGTCCTACAATTCAGTCTAAGCTGGTTTGGGAGTGTGAAGAGAACCTCAACACTCTGTCCCTGGAGAACCCTGTTACTCTTTACTGAGCTCCTGGACATAAAGGGGTTGAGGGTAACGAGGAAGTAGACTGACTGACTGGGATCTGCATCTGAATTTATTAGACCTGAGCCAGCTATAGGGATTTCTCTGTCTCTGGCCGGGTCTCCTACCAACATGTGGATAAACAAGCAACATCAACAAGATTAGACAACCTTCATGGACACTCATACAGAAAATGCCTCTTAAGAAAGGTCGCTCAAGGAAGGCCGTTGATATCTTGGGCACAACACAACTTAGAAAAACAATGGGCTTATTAGAAGGCACTACGGTCTGAGGATGCACATGAACAAGATAGGAATGTACCATGGAGAAACTGTGTGTAGGTTTTGCAGGAAAGAGGAAACTGCATGTAATTTGCAATATGAGGCTTTCGCCAGCAGGAGGCTAAAAGTACAGTCAACCTTGGTTATAACGCCCTCAGTTATAGCGATATTTTCGTCATAATGTCCCCAATATTCAATATTAAGTGTACGTGTATTTTAGGCTAGGTTACAATGCTTTGTGAACTCGGATACAACGCTGTCACGCTGCTGTTATAGTCCAGCCACTTAGTAAACGGCCTGCGTGAGAATTTCTCACACATGTAGGAGAATTCCCCTCCCACAGTTCAGGGACACAGAGTATGCCAATCTGAGTCTACAAACTGTTACTACTCAGCGATAGTGAAGAAAACGGGAGAAGCTATGGTGACAGAGTGGGGACATGACCTCTCACTCGCACATTTCTCTCTCTGTCCCACTGGTGCTCTTAGCAGTTTTCTAAGCTGCTGATCTAGTCATTTTCACTTAAATACAATTTGTCTTCTATTTTTAGAATAAAGTTTGAGAATAGAAACGGTCGAAGAGAACAATGCAAAATGTAGATTTTTTTTTTTTGAACTGCTTACCAGATGAATTACAGCATTTAAAATTACAAATCTGTGAGTTTTAATTCTGACAAGATGGCAGTACTAATCACATCGCTCGAATTTCAATGGCTTTTTTTGAGAAACATGTTTCCAAGCCAACTGATTTTGTGTTATGCTAACATTAATTGGTCATTCGTTATATGATCTCAGGACTTAAGACCACCAGATTTTTGTTTTGTTTAGGTGTTTTGAAGTCCAGGGTGTTTACTAACAAGCCATAAACATTTTAAGAGCTAAAGAATTTGACTAGAAATTTGAACCAATGACATGGATTTGTATCGGACCTGAGGAGAGAATGAATCAATGAACCATGGAGTGCATTATGGTGGGCATTTAAATGGTGTTGATGTATTTTTAATATTGAAGATTTTTTTTCTGTATAGCCAATACATATTAATCTTCTGACATCTACATATCTTACTGGTAACTTTGAATTAATTAGTAATAAACTACTCTTACAAATCCATAAAACAAATTAATGACTGCATGTATGTTTTCCATTTAATGTAAATCTTGCGTTCATAATATCTTAACTGTAATGTTTTGAATTTTGATAAACTAATTGACATATATAAAAGAATAAATTAAAAAAGTACGCTAAACAAAATTAAGAATTAAAGGAATAATGGAAAATACTTCCTGTCCATAGGTAAAAATATAATTCCCATAGACGGACACACATGGATTGTTTTAAAAAATAAATAAAAACTGAATTTATTACTCATGGTTTTTTGCTAAAAAACATTTTCCATATATTTCTTTCTTTATTAACACGAGCATGCAACAAAAATGTACACAAATTTGAAAAAATTGGCTGAACTTTACGATAGACATTTTACATAAATAAATTTTTCATCTAAGGATATTTCCAGTTAAACATTCAAAAATAAAATTTTTCTGTGACCAAAATATTATCCCCATACTAATTGTTTTGTAAATACAATTATTAAAATACCACACTTGTAAGAGCAGTTAGTGTTAGTAACAGTTTTAGGTCATTACCTGGCATGGCAGCAATAAGCCCCAGCAAGTTCCAGTGCTGCCACCTGTACGGAGCTATAACTACACTTTTCTTTGCACAAGACATAGCTTTCTCAGCCAATGCCAGACTCTCTTTAACGTCGACTACACTCACAGATTGAAGTCTATAACTAAAAGCGAGATCGTGCCATACAAAACTGCTGCTCTCCTTGTCGCCCATTTGTCTCAGAGTTCGGATATAACTCCTGTTACATTAAATATTAGAATTAATGTACTGCTACTATATTTTTTGTACTTGAAGGGACCAGGGGAAAAATTTGAATCTCACTAGCACAGGCTGAAATATAGAAGTTAAAAATACATCTCTACATAAACAATACTGCATTTGAACAGCTTCTATAAGAACTGATGACACTGTCCAATAAATAGGCCTCTATCATCACATATTAAACATTTACTGTTTCACTCCGCTCAGTCTGTACAGCCAAGTAAAATGTCATTTTTGTATTAACAGAACAGTTTATTTGTGCATCAACTCTGACACCTGACATTCTTAAGACGTTACTTTTCCATTTCACAATGATGGATGAGCCATATTTTATCAGTAAATAAATGTGAAATGTATTTGAAATGAACAGGTTATACAGTCATTATGAGCCGCCTCGGTGGCCTAGTTGACAGTGTACTGGGCTTTCACCCCGAGGACCCGGGTTTGATTCCCGGCCATGGCTTGGCATTTTCATACGCTATAAATCATCCCATCGTCTGCATTAACCCAAGCGTGCACAATAGTCGGACGTTAAACACCAAAAAAAACAAAACAAAACATTGTTGTGTCTCCACAGTATTTATAAATACTGAATAGATCTTAACTAGTTAAGATCTAACTAAAGTAAGAATGCAACTAGTTAGTATGATTTATAGAAGCGAAGACTAGGCAAGAATGATTATAGAGTGGAAATAAAGCTTCCTCAGTACGAAATAAGAAAGAAACTAAAATTTCTTTGTATAATTTACCAAGAGTTTGAATTAAAGTTTTACGAATTATAGAGGTGCTAATAATCGAGTGATGACTGTATGTCATAAGTGACACACATATATATATGTACAGTGGAAATTACTTATAGTAGACATCGCGTAAAGAAGAAAATCATCTACAGTAGACAAAACCTTCGGGTCCCTTCGAGTGTTATGAGATAATGCATACAAGGATTGTATAAAGTAGACACCATGTAAAGTAGACAAATCGTGTACAGTAGACGCTTAGAGAGGTTTGTTGGGAGCAAAAAATCGGATAGAGTAGACTCTCAATGTTTGTTTGTTTTGATTACTCATAAGTTTTTTTTCAATACCTCCACTTGACACCAGCCTGACTCACTTTTAGATTAGTTTTAGCCAAGATGTCGAGAAGAACACAACTTACCATAGAAGAAAAATTCGCTGTGATTTGCCGTTTTGAGTTGGGTGAGAAGGCCAAAGATTGAGCATCATTTTTCCCAAGAAGTGATTGCGAAAAAGAAACAAACTTTAATAACCCTTTACTTCAATAAAAATTAATTCATGTTCTCATTTTTTCATTATTACATACAATCTCCATGTTCGAGTATATACCGAGAAGGTAATTCATTTACACATTTTTAAATGTACATACCTATTTCACAAATAAAACTTTTGAATTTCAGTATGTGTGTATTTTAAATTGTATGAGCCCCTGTTCGTGCGCATTGTTTACAATAGACTGTCAACTATGTATATATGAATTCTATCACCTATAGTAGACTGTCAACTGTACATGATACATCGCATTAAGTAGAAATTGTTTATAGTAGACGTGATTGCCCAGTCCCTTGAGTGTCTACTATAAACGATTTCCACTGTATATATATATATATATATATATATATATATATATATATATATATATATGTTATAAGTGTTACATGTATAAGTGTTATATGTATTACATTCTTCTTGGTATTTTTACATTTCACAAACAATTAGAAAACTATTTCCCAGCAAAAAAAAAAAATCAAAAGAAATAATTATTCCCGTTTAATTTAGTAACACGAAGTTTTTAAATTACTGAACTACTATAATGTTCATTTATAGTAATTACAATTGACTTCTTTTTTATACTTCACCAATGTTCGTTAAAAATTACTTGGTCGTTTTTGATCAATTCACAACTGATCATTTTTTGACAATTTGTTAAAACTTTTAACAAAAAGACTAAATGTTTAATAGTAACTAAACAATTTTGAAAGTAAAGAATAAAAAACAGTAGCATTTGATTAGTAGATTACACTAACATTATGAATTGCAAAAGGAAAGACGTAATGAAATATACCTTGCGGCCAATTGCAGTAGACTTACTCCGTAGAGTAGTTCCGGCTGATTTGGAGAGCGCAGATTCTGCGGTATTTGTAAAAACGCCATGGACCTGGGCAGCTGGCTTGCTAATGTTACAATGTCACCAACTATTTTCCACAGACAAGCTATGTCATCTTTTTCGTTCAGAGCACTAAAATCAACGACAGATTTTTTTAGAAACTAGTTATTTATTTAACCATGGTTAACTGGTTCTCCTTTAATTTTCAGATATGTACACTTTTACAAAGACGACAGAGAAAAGTTATTTCTCATGCCTCATGGAGAAAAGGTGGTATTCTTTAGTCTTTTATAACAACATTTTCCAAGCTATGTCCACAAATCATTCCCTGTGACAACTTTAAAACGGCTACTAGCGGTAGAGTTGTGAGCCCACAACAATTGTGCCACAACAACAGCAAATAATCATTGTGACAAACAGTTATAAAAGATTCTCCATTTAAAGACATTAATATAAATACAAATGTGATATAAACATACCTAGCCACAGCTATCAGCCCTTCTTGCAGTTTATCTTTAGCTAACATCAAGAGCCTCCGTTCTAATAAACTTTTCGCCAAACACAAACACGTTTCACTCAGGCCCTTCAATGCCAACACAGAGCAAGGTTGATTCTTCAATATTTCTCTAAACTCTATCAAGCTTTCTTCTGGAAGATCTGTTATCTATTCACAAAAAAATATTTGTTACATTCTAAGGCTGACATACAGTGGCATACATTACAATGGATAAATGTAGATACTAAGTTATATGTTCATAGCTTCTATATTCGTAGTGTGCTGTGTTACTTTTATATAAATTTGTACAGGAAATATATCAACTGTTTTCTTTTGATTTAACAGCCAGTCAGTTCCACTCCACACGAACTTTCCCTCTTATGCGATGTCTAATTAACAGAATTTCCTATAAGTTTATTTAACTCGCACTGCACTACATAAATTTTCTGTGGATAGATATTTACTTCAATAACTTGAAAGTTACTTGTTAAAGTTAGAAAAAAAGGAAAATGAAGAGCCATTGGTCTTGGCTGATATTAATTCGGATTAAAGCGGTTCTACTGTATTGTAAAATTTAGAGTGAAATGTATGTAAGAATTTTTTTTTACACTATAAATGAGAAGTACAATATGAAGTGACATTAAAACCAGTGTTTTTTTTTACGTTAAAGAAGACATTTGTCCAGACATATGACGCTAACTGTGCAAGTTGATTATCATTAAATTTGGCTGTATATCTAAAAAACAAAAAACAACAAAGTATCACATGTAAAAGAAAAGGTTATTATAATAGTAATAATTATAATATTTTTATTATGAGGTCATAAATATACAAAATTAAAACAAAATTAGTAGTACTGCATCATAAAACGTAACTCACTTGTTTAATAGTAGCAATCTGCAGCTTAGGATAGAAGGCATCAGGTCTGAGTGCAGTGACTTTCTCATATGACTTCAAAGCAGCTGTGTAAGCTCCTCTTGATAAGTAAGCATCGGCTAAGGTTTCCCATAAGTGACTATATTGAAAATGTATTACTCATTGTAATTAAACATTATGACAACTTTTTTTTTTATTAAACTTAGTTTAAAAGTTAGATAAGTTTTTATATAAAGTTTACACATTTGATAATTATACAGACTATAGTTAAACTATAGTTAAACCATAGTTTTTGATAATATGGCAGTAGTCAAAACAAACCATGAGTCTGCTAGATGTGTAAAAAAAATGGATAACTGTAGTCACTAGAGTTAAATTTTTTTAAATCGCTATAAATAAGAAGAACGTCCAGAAAGTAAGTTCCGTTTGGTAATAAAATTAAATTGTGTACAGATACAGAAAAATTATTTATTACACAAAATTCTACAACTCTTAAACTACTTTTCCACATAACTGCCGAAATTTTGCAGGCATTTGTCATAGCGTGGCACAAGTTTTTGTATACCTTCTTCATAGAAGTTTGCCGCCTGTGTCTTCAACCAGTTGGAAACATTTTCTTTCAGCTCTTCGTCATTGTTGAAGTGTTGACCGCCAAGGAAAGACTTGAGATGTAAGAACAGATGAAAGTCGCTAGGAGCGAAGTCAAGGCTGTACGGAGGATGGTCAAACAAGTCCCAGCCAAATCCCTGTACGAGGTTTTTCGTCACATTTGCAGTGTGTGGTCGTGAAGAAAAACAACACCTTTTGACAGGAATCCTCGGTGCTTATTCTGTATTGCCCGGCGCAATTTCCTAAGTGTCTCGCAATAAACATCTGCTTTGATTGTTTGACCATGCGGTAAGAAATCAATGAGCAAGATGCCTTTCCAGTCCCAGAACACTGTGCACATCATTTTTCGAGGTGTCAAGATTTGTTTTCGATTAACCTTTGCTGGAGATGAAGTGTGCCTCCATTCCATTGATTGCCGCTTACTTTCAGGGGTGTCGTAAGAAACCCAAGTTTCATCTCCTGTGACTATCTGTGTCAGAAATTCTTCGCCGCCTTCATCATAACAGGTCAAAAACTGAAGTGCACTACCCATCCAGTTTGTTTTGTGTTGCTCAGTAAGAATCTTTGGTACCCAACATGAGCAAAGTTTACGAAATTTCAGTTTTTCGGTAACAATTTCATGAATTAGTGACCGTGAGATTTGGGGAAATTCCATAGTGAGAGCACTAATTGTAAACTTGCGTTTTTCCTGAATCTTGTCATCAATCGCGTGAACCAGTTCTTCTGTAACCAAAGATGGATGCCCACTTCGTTCTTCATCAAGCACTTCACTACATCCTTCACTAAACTGTCGGACCCATCTTCTCACCATTGAATCACTCATCGCATTTTGTCCGTAAACTTCGCAAATTTGCCTATAAATTTCAATTGGCTTCGCTTTCCTAGCATTCAGAAAACGAATCACAGATCTGATTTCACAAGCGGCGGGATTTTCAATCAACATCGCCATTGTAAACAAGCACAACAAAGCGTACGTGGCTGACAGTGATCTCAAAATGGCGCATGTTTCTTCTCCTTGATACAGAGCATCTACCGCGCATGTGCGGAACTACGATCGCAGCGCTGCAGCGTAGAGAAATTGAAACGGAACTTACTTTCTGGACGTACCTCATATTTTGCTCTGTACAGCTAACATTTTCAAAAAAAGCACTAAAATAAATCATGCAACAGATTATAGAAGACTTCTTCCATTGCTAAATACGAGGTGTGTTCAGAAAGTAATGAGAGTTTTTCAATTTAGCGGGGTTGGAGAGCCCGATTGTCAAACATTTTTTTAAATTATGTTGGTATACATGCCCTTGAAGTATGATAAAACTTTCAGCTGTTTTCACTGTTCACTTTGTGACAGCCACTAAGGTTAGACATGTTTTTATGAGCTCGGCGATTTTTGTTTGTTAAAAGAAATGAGTCAAAGAACGTGTATAAAAAAATGGAATAAAGTGTAACAAAGTGTGTGAAAAGTTAACAAAGGCCTATGGTGAGTCTGCTATACGTAAAGGAAGAGTTCACAAGTGGTATAAGCATTTCCAAGAAGGCTGTGAAGACGTTGAAGATGATGAACGCCCTGGATGCCCCAGCACATCAACAACCAATGAAAACGTGGAAAAAAGAGAAAGAAATGGTTATGAACAATCGCTAAATCACAATTAGAGAGGTCGCTGATGATGTTGGCATATCGATTGGATCATATCATGACATTGTTTCCAGTGTTTTGTGTATGAAACACGTAGCAGCAAAATTCGTTCCAAAATTGATGAATTTTGAACAAACATAGCGGCGAATGGAAGTTGCTCAGGAGTCACTAAATGAAGTGAACGATGATGCAGAATTACTGAAACGTATTATAACAGGTGAAAAAACATGGATTTACGGATATGACATCGAAACTAAGGCTCAATCATCCTAGTGGAGGCATTCTAGCTCACCAAGACCGAAAAAGGCTCGACACCGAACATAAAGTTCAGTCATCGAACCGAAAAAGTTCAGTCGAACATGAAGATTATGCTCACTGTGTTTTTTGATATTAATGGCATAGTGCATCACGAATTCTTGCCATCAGGTCAAACGGTCAATAAGGAGTATTACCTACAAGTTCAACGCCATTTGCGTGAAGCAATCTGAAAAAAACACCCGGATCTGTGGAAAAACAATTCATGGCTTTTGCACCACGATAATGCACCAGCTCAAATTTCATTGCTTGTTCATGAATTTTTTGCCAAAAACAGTACTGTAACGATGATCCATTTTTTTTTTTTTTTTCGGCGAAAAACCGTTAAGGTTATCATCGCCGTCATGCTAAATGAAAGTATATATATATATATAAAAAAAAAGGAATTAACAAAATATACTTATATATATATATAAATAAATAAAACTACAACAAACTATATTTGTAAAATTAAATTTAACAAAATTTAAGTAGCAGTTATAACTATATTAATAATAAATACTTAAGAACTAAATAACAATTAATAATGAATAAGATTTAATAACAATTCGTAAAAGTATGCAAAACATAACAGAAATAAAATAAATAAATAAAATAACAAAAGAAATTACAAATACAATAAATTAAATTTTATTTAAAACATTCAGACGATGAAGGAAGTCTAGAACCCGGTCAACGGCCGAGGCACTATCTCCCAACATCGTCTGCAAACAGTTGCTCAGACCACACATAAAACGCACATTTTGAAAACCATCACAATCGAGCAATATATGTCTTATTGTGATGGTTTCCCTACAGAACTCGCATTTAGGTGGGTCCCCGCGTTCCATCAGAAATCCATGCGTTAACATGGAGTGACCGATGCGAAGGCGGGTGATCACCACCTCTTCTCTACGACTTGCACGTATTGACGACCCCCAAGGACGAACAGTATTTTTAATTACCCTCAATTTGTTACTGCTTGTAGCTGCCCATTCATTTTCCCACTGTAGAAGAATTAAATGTTTTACGTGACAGAGAAAGTCAGACACTATTACACGTACAGTGCATGGCGGCAGAAAAGTTGCTTCCTTTGCCGCATTATCCGCTACAGTGTTTCCTAATATTCCACAGTGGCCAGGAATCCAGATAAATGATACTCTTGCACCTCGTAGTTCAAGTCTATGGACAGAGCATAGAATATCTTGAACGAGAGGGTTTACCGAATACATATCCCGGATTGCCTGGAGGGCACTTTTTGAATCAGAACAAACTACGTAATGCAAACTATCGAATTTAATAGTGTTCAAAGCCTTTAAGATGGCAAAGAGTTCGGCCGTAAAGACACTACAAATTGAGGGTAATCCATACTTATACGTTTCGTCCAGTGAGTAAAATGCACACCCAACATTATCGTTCATCTTAGAACCATCTGTGAAAATAAATTTAGCAGATGGATATGAACTAGTCAGTCGAAAAAACTCACGTTGATACACAATGTTAGGAGTGTTGTCTTTCTGGTATGCACACAAGGAGAAATCAAAGGTCGGCATATTGATTTTCCACGGAGGGACAAAACAAAAGGACCTTTCAAACATTGCGGGTAGTTCAATACGTAAGTCATCAAAAATACGGGAAGTTCTAATACCAAGAGGAGCAGTAGCATTCGGTCGAGTTTCATACTGTCGCACCAATTGATTTTTGAAAACTGTATTAAAAGCAGGGTGCCATGGTTTAGATGATAGATTGCTTAAATAAGTTAACTGTAGTTTCTGTCTCCGTCGAGAGAGGAAGGTTCCCCAGCATCGGCGAGAATACTCACGACGGGACTTGAGCGGAAAGCACCAGAAACAAGTCGGATTGCAGAGTTATGGACGGGATCTAGTTTCTTTAAAATCGATGGTCTAGCAGATGAATAAACAATGCTGCCATAATCAATTCGCGAAGCAATTACGGCGCGGTAAAACATCAGCATACAGGTCCTATCAGCACCCCATCGAGACCCACTAAGAACCCTCAACATATCGAGGATTTTATTACATCTTAATTTTAAATCACGCACGTGAGGGCTCCCGAGAGCGTTTAGTCGAGTATTAGACCCAAGAATCGAACGGATGGAGAAGTCGAAGCTGTATACCATCAAGATATAACGACGGAGCCTGGATCTGTCGACGGCGACTGAAAGCAATACACTGAGTTTTAGCAGCGGAGAATTTAAAGCCAGTAGTTTTCGTCCAGGTCTGCAACCTATTTATTACCAGCTGAAGGGTTCTTTCAGCTGTTGCCATGTTTCTGGTGCTTACGTAAATAGCAAAATCGTCTACAAAGAGAGAACATCTGACAGGGGACCGTACATTAGATGTTATGCTATTGATTGCAATAGCAAACAGAGTAACACTAAGTACACTCCCCTGTGGAACACCATTCTCTAAGTAGAAACGATCTGATAGCGTACTACCAAGACGCACCCTAAAATACCTATTACTGAGGAAGTTTTTGATAAAATGCAGAATCCTGCCCTGTATACCTCATGATTTTAATGTGTTCAAAATTCCCCTTCTCCAAGCCATATCGTATGCCTTCTCTAGGTCGAAAAAAACAGCTACTAGTGTTTGACGCAAGAGGAACGCATTTTGTATTGCAGATTCTAAAGATACTAATTGATCCACAGAACTTCGTCCTTGCCTAAAGCCGCACTGGTCTTTGCAAAGTAAATTGTTGGTTTCCAAATACCAAACAAGGCGACGATTTACCATTTTTTCTACTAGCTTGCAAAGAACGCTGGTAAGAGAAATCGGACGATAGTTACTTGCATCAGTTTTATCTTTACCTGGCTTAAGAATAGGAATTACTATTGCTTCCAACCAAGCGTCAGGAAAGTATGTTCATTGAATATACGATTGTATATCTCGAGGAGGGCAAACCCACCTGACGTTGGAAGGTTTTGATCATGGAATATCACGAGGTTGTCAGGACCGGGAGCTGTGTCCTTCGTTGAAGACAGTGCAGATTCCAGCTCATGCAGAGTAAACAGCCTATTAAGAGGAGAGTCGTCAGAAGTACCGATGGTGAACGGCAATGGTTCCACTGCACTTTTGTATTTACTGAAAAGCAGCGTTATACGCCGTAGAACAGGAATAGCTAGAAAAGGATGATCCTAATAAATTTACAATATCGAACACTGAGAAACTAACTCTCCATTCGGCCGTTTAAGACCCATCAACTCCGTGGATGGAACACGGCCAGATATAGAGCGCAGTTTCTTCCAGATGACAGATGTTGGCGTTGTTCTACAGATTGTTCCGATATATTGCGACCAAGATTCCTTTCTACTTTGTCTAAAAATTCTTGAGCTTTAGCTCAAGGATTTTGTAACGTTCAAGATTTTCATCTGTCAGGCTTTTGTTGAATATACGTAGTGCTTTTAGGCGTAAACGCAAAGCCTCCTTACAGTCCTCGTTCCACCAAGGAACAGATGGACGTGGTGGGTATGTGGATGTTTTAGGATAACATCTTCGGCTACATTTAAAATCGTATTGGTGAATTTCTTAACCACTGTGTTAATGCAGTTCATTTCAATATCTGGTGATACAAATCTTTTGCAAATTCTTCCCAATTTGCCTTTTAAGAATCCAACGCGGCAGGCGTCGTTGCTCATGAGCGAAAGTACAAAATGAAATATTAATGGGATTATGATCACTGCCATACAGATCTGGTAACACCGACCATTCAAACTTTGTTGCCAAAACTGGACTACAAAATGACAAATCGACAACTGTCCATCCGCCAGTAGATGCTGATAAATGAGTCGGAGAACCGTCATTTAGAAGGCACAAATCTAAGTTTGACCGTATTCCTTCGATTCGTATTCCCTTGAGTTACAGGATAAGGAACCCCATGAAGTATGGTGAGCGTTAAAATCACCTGTCAATAAAATCGGTTGTGGCAACTGAGATATTAAATCATATACTTCATGATGTTGGAAATTGTAACTAGGCGGCAAGTAAAGGCAACAGACGGTAACTTTGAATGGAACGGTAATCTGAACGGCAACAGCTTGTAAAGGAGTTATTATATTGACAGATATGGACTGGACAGAGTTGTGAACCAATATGGCTACGCCACCTCTGGCTCTTTCCTCAGTGACGAAATCTGCTCTGAAAATAGAATAACCCCTAAAATTGAAGGTGTGGGATTCATGCAAGTGCGTCTCTTGGAGACACATTATTAAAGGAGATGAATCTCGCACAAGAACTTTGAGATCTTCCATATGGCTTCTTATCCCATTAATATTCCACTGTATCACATTGTTATTAATTGGAAATGCAGACATTGAAATAAAATAAATTAATATAGTAGCGGGTTCTGTTAGTTTTGTCATTTACTACTTTTGATTTATCAGAGTCTACCGACATCGAATCACTACTGTGATTTAAGTCGGACTCTGCAGATGTGTTTGTTTTGGAAGAAGCCGCTTTTGAAGCGGCTCCAATTTTGGTTTTTATCTTGCTTACCTGTACTTTTAATCAACTTCTTTTCTGAAGTCTTAGAGCGCAACTACTGGTGGATATGTGTTCGATTTTTTTCAAAAAATAGGCGAGACCAGGAGAAACGTTTTTGAAGCAGGCTTTAGCACTTGTGACTTGGTTCGGGTCTTCAAGTTCGAAGAAGATGGAATTACCTCAGGACTTGCAGGTTTTGAAGTTTTAGTCACAAGTGATTTTGAAGCTTGAGTTTTAGCGGCAGTTGACTTAATGTCTTTCGAAATGTTGTCTACAGAGAAAGAAGATGTTTTAGTAATAGGAACAGGAGTGTTACCAGTAGAAAACAGAGATAAGAGTTGAGCTACTTGTTCGGTTAAAACTTTTACGGTTTTTGTCAGCTCTTCACAGTTGCGGCAAGAGGCCTTGCTGCTAGACGCGACATGCAAAAGATTTTCCCTCAATATTTATTCTGGAGCTCTTGAAAGTTTTCTTCGCCTCTGAAAATGAGACTTTATCCTTAGCCATAATTGCTAGAATTGCTTTCGTCCTTAAACTTTGGACAGTTAAAGGAACGAGCCGGATGATCTCCACCACAATTGGAACACTTTGGGTCATCCGAGCAATTGTCACCATTATGGCTATTGGAACCACAATTACCACATATTTCGGCCTTCTACATGCAGAACTCACGTGTCCAAAACCCTGACACTTCAAGCATCGTTTTGGGTTTGGCACGTAAGGGACGGACAGAAAGCCGTTGATACCCAGCAAATATGTGTTCCGGGATAACAGGCTTTCCAAAAGTCAATATGAGGGACGCGGTTGGAACTTTTTTCCGTTCTCGTTCCTCAGAATCCGCTGTACATCTGTGACCGACTCGATGCTAATTCCGACTTTATCTCCTCCAGGTCTAAATGGAGGAGATCTCTACAAGTTACAACTCCTTTAGCGGAATTCAAAGACCTGTGTGGTTCCACCGCAACCTTAACTTTCTCGAAGAAAGGCGTCATTTTAAGAGCGACAAGCTCTGCTTGTCGCTATTTGTCTGCACTAACAGCGTCCCGTTTTGCAGCTTCTTAATAGACGCTACGGGACCTGCTCTTCCCACTATGGCTTTGTTAATGAGGAAGGGCGACACCTTAGACAGGTCCGAACCTTCCTCACAATTTTTAAATATTAAAAATCTTGGAGATGGTAGCTGAATAGGTACAGCACACATCTCCATTTCCTCCAGATTTTCACGACTCCCACTACTATCAACAGACCTGTTCGACGTAGTCGAACGAGGCCTCTTTAGCGAATTCTTGGCGTTTTGTTTTGAGTTTTCCATAATTTTGTTACCGAGCGAATCCACGAATGTTGATATCTCGCACAAATGGTCACCAGTAGCCCAGGATACTCGAACTAAAGCGAGAATCCCCAATAAATTGGGGGGGACCTCCAATATCCTGGAGCCGAAGTACTCCAGAATCTTAGGAATGGGTTCCGGTACAACGTTACGGTTCCCCAAACCCAAGTACCACTGGCAGCCGCTCTCCATGTACTCACAGAATGCAACCATTTGTAACGATAGACCCAATTATAGGCTCCGACACCCATGTGCTTGCCAGGCGCCTATAGGCTGCTCGGTCCCAGCACTTGTCCCATCAGCGGTCCTCGGCAGTGCCAGGCACACATCAGGTTCCACATACTTGGCCCCGCCAAAGGAAACCAAGCAGTATTACCACTCCCAGACATAACGGAACAAGTACAGCAAATCCCTAAATGTACGTGTGTGTGTGTGTGTGTGTGTGTGTAAAGTGTTTAAATCGTAAGTGTAGTGCTGTAAGTGTAAGTGTGTGTTAGACACGGGTGCCGCGAGGCTCGTCCAGGTCCTCTCATTAGGTACAGCTAGTCTGCACCCCCCTGCGGGTGTAAATGTGTTTGTGTGAGAGTGTGTGTGTATATATGTGGTGTGTATGTTGTGTGTATGTGGAGTAAATGAGTGAGAGTAGAATGAGCTAGAGGTATGGTGGGGGTCGCTAAGCCCATCAGCTGCTCACGTCAGCTACCTCCGCCGGAAACGATGATCCAGCCTCCATATTCGCCAGACATGGCTCCGTGTGACTTTTTCCTATTTCCAAAAATAAAGAGAAAAGGACCGTCGTTTTAAAAGCCGTAGATGACATTAAAAGCGCATCGCTGAAAGAACTAAAGGCTATCTCAAAGATCGAGTTTGAGAAGTGTTTCGAAGATTGGAAGAAGTGCTGGCACAAGTGCGTAATCTCCAATGGGGACTATTTTGAAGGCGACAACATCAATGTAGAAGAATAAATAAATATTTTGTTCAAAAAATTAAAATTCTCGTTACTTTCCGAATACATCTCGTATATTATTTCTATAAAAAATACCAACCTATGATTAGGTTCCGTTCTGAGAGCAGCTCGTAAAGAAGTAATAGCAGCGCTGCTGTCACCTATCTCAAGGTATTGTAACCCCAATCTCAGCCACGCCCACTGGGCATTCTTTGACTTTGAAATTATTTCTAGCAAAGTTAAGTTGTTGTTCTGAAAAAACAAATAACATTTATATAAAACAAAAACAGGACACTTGCCTAGTTTAAGAAATGTTCATAAAATATAGGCAGAAATCTGGATATAGAATAAATATTTGTATAATTAAAATTTACATCTTAAATCAAAATATTGGAAAGTCCTATTTGGTTTTCTTGTATGATTATGAATGCTGACATAAAGACATATAAGAAAAAAATGCAAACATACTAGAAGTACAGGCACCATTAAACAATACAAATCATGTATCATGTTTTTCTAGATTCCTCGTTTTTGTTATTAATTAGTTAATGTTGCTCTTCAGTCATAACTCTTTCACTAATTGTAATATTTTCATTGTTAATTTCATTTTAATTTATTTGTTAATCATCATAGTCTTTTTCATATTTTATTTAAAAAACTGAATTGAGGTTTTAACGTAACCTCAATTGAAATGATACTGAAGCAACAGTAGTTTTGAAAATCAACTTTTTAGAAGTAGATACAATTATATTTTTATACATACGATAGTACACAATGCGCTGAATATACTATTACATGCAATATGACATTGACACGCATCGTGCAATATCCAACATCACAACCAGCCCTAAAAACATGATACAAAGTAAAACTATTCAAGAGCTACATGATTTCAGTTTCTGAACTGGATTTTGGTTGTATAAGATGAACTGTCATATGAACATTTTAAATCCAGTCTGACTTTGACTTCTTCAAAATTTGAAAAAATATTAATTAGCAACAGTTAGTCTAAATTCTATACTAAACACACATATTCTAAAAGTCTGTTTTGTTAATTATAACAATTTTCACCTTGACAGTAGCCTAATTTTTATTTAGTACTTTTTTTTATATAGATATTAAGACTCTGTTAAAGAAATATGTACCGAAATGATACTTTTCAAACTGACCTAAAGAAGGTTCTTACAGTATAACCTTGCATAAATATAACCAGATTATTTTGGAGGTGGATCGACTCGGATAAAAAAAATAACTATCTATCGTTAAATAAAATCTGATTTTTTCGAGCCTGTGAAAATATTTTTTTATAATAAATAAGTTTGCCTACATGCCTATCCTTTTGTTCTGTTAATTTATACATTGCATAAAAATTGAACAGGGTTACAGTAATTCAATCTAGTTCCACAGTTTTGCACTGATTTTCATGAAAGAAATTTCATTTTAAAGGGTTTACATTTTAGAAAGGGCTGTTAAGAAGTTAAAATTTCTTTAATTTTAATAACATTAACTTTAGCTATTCACTGATAAGAAAAACATGTTTTTTTTTATTTAATATAGATATTCAAACATGATGAGCATCTCAAAGAGTAACACTATTTTTTTAAATCTTGCATGCTAGACAGAAAAAGTCCGGGAGTTGCAGGGAACTTTTGTCTAGGTGTAGTGGCAGCACTTAAAATGTTCTACACGTCTACCTTCACCTTGGACAGTAATGAGCCCGCAACCATGGAGACTCCGCTTGCTCCTACTGCCGATTGTAAAGTTCAATGCAATTGCATGTTCATTTTTTTACAGCAAAAAATAAAAGTGCAATTCAATAAGTTAAGCAGCGTGTACGGTGAAGACGTTACATCAAAACAGACGTTTCATCATTCAATGAAGAGAGAATAATGTTACATGATGAACAATGAAGCGGACGACCCTCCCCTTCTTGTCCTCTGAATGTTGTTGACAAGGTCCAACATGTTATGGATACTGACTGACGCCTTACATTTGACGAAATTCTTTTTCAAATACTGAAATTAGCCATGAAAATAACTGTGTGCGAAATGGGTTCTATGTCTGTTTTAGAACAACACAAAAAGCAGAGAGTAGACACTGCATTGCTATTTTCAAAGTTTTTTTTAGGATGACAGAAATGGTTTATTTGATCTAATTATCACTGGGACAAGACTTCGATCCATTACTCGATATCCAAAAAAAAAAAAAAAAAAAACAGTATAGTGGAGGACAGGATGAGTAAGGTTAAAGTTATGGAATCCACTGGCAAGATTTTGGAACTCCAAGGGTGTGTTATTGATCAGTTACCTACCCTGCGAGACCAGAATCACAGCTGCTTCACTATTATGAAGTGTTGAAAAACCTCAAGCAAAACAAAAGGCAGGAATGGTTGCCTACATGCTGCTCATGATGCTGACGTTCTACTTGAGCAGTTTCAATGGGATATTTTTGGTCATTCACCTTACTCTCGTAACGTAGCACCGAGCGACTTCCATCTTTTTCCACAGCTGAAGCAACATTTGGGGGGGGGGGGGAAGACACTTCACAAATGAGAATGAATTGAAACGAGAAGTGGAAAAATGGCAAGCCAGTCAATTTGGCGGATGAGTGGTATGACAACGTACTAAAAAAATCAGTTATCACGGTGTCAAAAATGTACTGAGATTAATGGCTATTATGTAGAAAAATAATGATTAAATATACTTTTCAAAATATACCCTTTTTTAAATACTTTTTAATACTTTTAAATAACGATTTTTATTTTAAAAAAATAGTGTAACTGACTTTTCAGACGCCCTTGTAGTCAGCTGATTCAGGTTGTAAGAAGTATGTAGTTAATGCACTACTTGGTGATTGTTTTACCTCTTCTGGAAAGTAACTATTAAAGTTTTAAAATACAAATTACAATAAATACCAACCACATCTCCCAGCTTTTTAAATACGTCGCTCAAAGCAATTCCAGTTTCATCCGAGTCAGGATTTAACTGGAAGGCTTTCTGATAGCACCTGCGAGCTTTTTCGTAGTCCTGAACGTATTTGCCGTAATTGTGACCTAAGTGAAAGTAAATTTTATACCAGTATGGAGCGAGTCTGGCTGCCTGAAAAAAGCATATTTTAACTTTAAATTATTAAATAATATTAATTGGTCTACTGTACTAATCGAGACTCTACTGTACTAATAATAATAATTAAACATTTTATTATTATAATATTAGTTGACAAACATAGTATTTTAGCAAGAAAAATTTTTTTTAAGTAATAAATTATGGATTTTAAAATTCAAAAAGTTACATTTTATCAATTAGAAAAAACTAAATACACACTTTATTACTTTAAAAATAAACAACAAAAAAGTATAACAAATTCAGTACGTATAAAAAAATAATATATACCTTAAACTATAACAATAACCATAATTAATTAAACACCTGAAAATTATTATTATTTTTAACCTACTGTGAACCCAATCCTTGACAATTTTAGTTTGCTAACGAGAAAAAACTAAATACACACGTAAATTAACACAATAACGTTATTGTACCCCTGACTCCGATATCAACATCATACGGTTACTGATATTAGACAAAGATAACACAATAAGGCGATAAAAAAAATGTAGACAGACAGACTTTCTGCTATATACATAGTGAACTGTTTATATCCTGCTTGTTGAGTAACTCTATCTTTCTTTTTATATTCTTCTTTTCTGCTAGGATTATTGTCGCTATGTTGAGTATAATGATCTGCCTTCCGTAGCTTCGTCAATTCTACTTTTGTTGACGCGTTTCGGAGAACCACCATCTTCAAAAACTATATCTATACCGGTCATCAATATTATGGCCCGTCCTATTTATAAATTTTCTATCTCCACCTTGTACCCCTCCTCTATTCTACACGTGTACATTAAACCTGACGTGCTCGCTTCTGATTGGCTCTTCAAGATCATCTAAAAGGAAAGGAGATCTAAAAAATCTAAAGAGGAAAGAATATAAAGAAGAATTGAATACAATTTTCCAAATAGCAGTGAACATCGATATGATTTAAAAATTATAAGAAATCTGTTACGAAGAATTAAAAGAAAGAGAGAGGAAGAAAACAGCAGTAAAAGAGAGGATAAAAAACAGAAATGGGCTAAATTAACATATACAGGGAAAGAGGCATATAAATTTAGGAATTTTTTTAGAAAATATGATATAGACATAGCAATGGCTACAAATAATACAATAAGGAACAAACTGACAAAGAATATAGAAGAAAAGGATAAATATAGTAAGAATGGGGTATACAGAATACAGTGTGGATGCGAGGCAGTCTACATAGGACAAACGGGACGAAAATTTAGAACTAGGTTTAAAGAACATGTAAGATCATTCAAATATGGCAAAAATTATTCAAATTTGAATTACATTTAATAAAAGAGGGACACATACCTCGAGAAATAGAAAACTCCATGAAAGTACTACATATGGCAGAAAAAGGAAGACGTATGAACATTTTAGAGAACTTGGATATTTTAAAATCTAAATTAAAGGGAGAAAATATAATAAATGAACAGATATCGTCACAAGCAAATATTACGTTTAAAAATTTTCAAAAATTAACAGGAGGGACGACCGCTGAAGAGAAAGTTTAAAAGGAACCAATGAGAAGCGAGCGAAAACGTATGATTTTGAAGAGCCAATTAGAAGCGAGCACGTCAGGTTTAATGTACACGTGTTGAATAGAGGAGAGGTACGAGGTAGAGATAGAAAATTATAAATAGGAAGTGCCATAATTTTGGTGACCAGAATAGACATAGTTTTTGAAGATGGAGGTTCTCCGAAACGCGTCAACAAAAGTAGAATTGATGAAGCTAGGGAAGGCAGATCATTATACTCAACATAGTAACTCTATCTTTCTTTAGGAAAAAGAAACATAGATAAAATACAAGACAATTTTAACTGATATCACCATATGATATATAAGTGCTAGTATCGATACCTCGAGAACATCAAAACATCAATACTAATACTAACACTGCCAGTATTGAAAGAAAAATATCGATACCGATTATTTTCGGAAGTACATTTAGAAGTACTCCTAGCAACATCTTTAAGGATAGGTACTCTTTGACAGTCAAGAAACAAAATAGTAAAATAAAATACCTTGATAAATGTTGTATGCGCATTCTGGTAATCGTTTTTCTCCTGATACTCAAGTCCAAGATTAAATATAATCTCAGCATTGTTCGGGTATTTATCCTCTAAGACTATCAGGGCATCCAACAACTCAGTTTCGTTACGTTTAGCCTCGGCTTGTGCTCGCAGCAAATCAGTGACAGCGTCAAATGATGATTCACATTGCAACTTTTCGATACACTTATCAAACTCCATCCAATCTTCTAACTTTAGATACACTCTTGCAAGACATTCCAATATCGTACAATTATCTTCATATTTAAAATCCTGTAATTCAAAGGAAAAAAAATTAAAAAGCTTCTGGTGATTTAGTTATGTCTGGATGTTAAGCGTTGAAATTGGACAGACAAATAATTGAAACAGTTATTTTTTTTTACTGACAGTTCTTAAAAAGATTCCTATATTGATAAACATACATAGACTATTTCAAAAATTACAAAATGATTATTTGCATAAACTCTTAAAATTAGCAAATATCCATGTTTGTTATACATTTAAAACTACATTCAATTTCCAATAAGCTATACAGCTAGCAATGACATGTTCAACTTACGTAAATATTTATTAAATGTGCACTAATCATGTAAACAGATTAGGAAATAGCCTAATATATTTTTGCAAACTGGCAAAGCTGGTGCTCTCATGTTGGAAAGTACAATACATAGTCAATTAACCAAAACGTCAATCAACTGAACTCAGATCTCGGTGGGGGGACCAATTTCAACAGCGGTTGGTTGGGGATGCGAACATGTGGCTTTTGCAATGAATTAGTGACACGTCATCTGGGGACTACTGAAGATGAAGAAAATTACAGAGAAATCAATGACTGGTACAAATCCACGTCATGAAGAATCATGTTCAATTTAAAACAGAAGAAAATTAACGACTAGTTTTATTTCTAACCGTCTGTAATACGCCTGTCTACCGGTCTGTAATAGGCCTATCTCGTAATTCTTTACTGAACTATATTTTTTTCTGTAAGTAAAGTATTACACCTGGAGACATAGTATGGTATACAGATGGCTCCAAGACAAAGTCAGGCACTGGTGCTGGGGTGTATGGTCTGAGACCAGGGTTAAAGAAACCCTGGGACAGCATACAACAGTATTTCAGGCTGAAGTGATGGCCATTAATGACTGTGTTCGGGAGAACTTGGATCGGGGCTTCAAAAAGACACATATTCATATTTATATCGATAGTTAGGCAGCAATAAAAGCACTTGCGGGTCCTAAAATACAGTCCAAGCTGGTCTGGGAGTGTAGGAAGAACCTTGACATTCTGTCCCGGGATAACCGGGTAACTCTTCACTGGGTTCCGGGGCATAGGGGAGTTGAGGGTAATGAGGAGGCAGACCGACTGGCTGGACTTGGATCTGCATCTGAGTTTATAGGACCTGAGCCGCCTTTAGGGATTTCTCTACCGTTGGCCAGGTCCGCTATTAATGGGTGGATTACATGTCAACACCAGGTAAGATGGGACAACCTTCATGGGCATTCCCATAGTAAACGTCTCTTAAGGAAAGTTCCTTCTGGAGGAATCAAAGGGGCAGCAGATGTCCTGGGCAAAGCAAAACTCAGGAGGATCATGGGGCTCATAACAGGGCACTGTGGTCTGAGGGTGCACATGAACAGGATTGTACAAATCCCTTCCTCTAGAATATATATTCTATAAAATATTGCACTGCACTGCATTGTAACATCCATAAATATGTAGTGCATTTAATAAAGCTAAATACAGTATTTGTTCAATTATTTATGGTGTTTTATTTACAGTATTTATAACAGAGCCTAGTTGACACAAATTAAAAAGTAGTTTGATTATACGAACCACTCCGGTGCCAATTAGTCTGGATAATCGATCTTTACTGTACTGCAAAATTGTATTTTTTAAAACATTTATTAAGCTTTCATCTTTTTTATACATTTACTTTATTACTCCATGTGGTTATTTGTTATTGAAAATCATTACGCCCCCACATATTGGTATAAACAGTCATATCACATTCATAATTATCAAAGAACTAATATTATTGTTTTCCAAAAAATAACTTACATTAATTTCAGACAACTCTATGGCTCTCTTCCACTTGTCTCGTTGATTTGACAACGCCAAAGATCTGATTAAATGGACAAGAGCTGTTTTAGAATTATTTGAACTTTTGTCAAGTATTGCTTCGGCGGTTTTTTCAGCTTCATCATAATTAAGTAGCTGCAGATGTACTTCAGCTAGCAAACAAGCTTTGTGGAAGAGATGTCTGTTACCTATTAAAATTGAAATTAATTTTAATCATATTATACACTAATTTGAAACAATGTATGATAAACATTTTCCATGATTTATTACTGTAATAGATGTAGCAATTAAATAACCGGACTGGTGTTACAAAACATTTCACTGATAATTATATTACAAAGTTTATTCCCTTAAATGTGCTCTCCTTGCCGATCCTTAAAACGTCCCAATTATCTCTAAACAAATTTTCCATTGTTCAAAGCAGTGCTTAAAGTCCGCTTCTGTCAGCTTGTTGAGAAACTTTGTCGCTTTTGCTTTTCCTCCTTTCACAATGTGAAATTTTGTCCGCGTAAGCTCCGATTTGACTTAAGAAAATACAAATTAGGTCATCTTCTCACTTGTTCACAAAGAGCTGTCAGAATCTTAATAATACTGAATGACAGTCTAACATTCGTGGATTCACTGAACAATTCTCCGTTTGTTAAAGAAACAATCATTGACCTTAAATTCTGATTTGCTCATTTTCCTTCTTTTTTGCCATGGTGAAGTAGGCCTATTCCAATGCATTGACTGGCGTTTTGTTTCAGGATCATAGGTAAAAAACCATGATTCATCACAAGCATTCTGGAACACAAAACTCTGTATAACAATTCTGGAACATTATCAATGTTCATTAAAAGGTCAGCACAAATGTTCATTCTCAATTTCTTTTGTTCTGGAGTGAGAAGTTTGGGCACAATCTTCGGCATGCTCAATGATTCACGCAAAATCTGATGACAATTTTTTGTTAATCCCTGAGATTTCAGTAAGAGCTTGAATACTCAGATGATGATTTTTGCGGATCACTTTACCATTTTTCTGGTGTTGCTGTCTGTTTTTGATGCTAACATTCATTATGTCATCAGATTATCTTAGGTCGTTTCATGCCCCTCAAACCTTTTAAACCACTCAAAAACTTAAGTGCACGAAGAACATTCACTTCCACACACTTCTTTTACAAAATGAAATACTTGAAGAATTTGTTAATATAAAAACTTAAGTTAACTTGTTGCTCCATCTGAACACCGCATTTTTTTGATGAGACTAGCGCAAGGATCTGAACTGTGATTGCTACAGCAAGACTGAGCGACATATGACTAAATCCATCGAACTAAAGTTAGAGAAGCATCAAAAGGCATAGACATGTTCAAACTTACCGCAGCACACTCGCTGTCTGCCGGTAAGAGTATCAGCAATTTAATTACCACACCTCAATGAATTTGTAAATTAAATTTATAAACACACATTATTTATCTATTAAATGATCTATCACCAGTTTTTTTAGTGTACTGAAAGTCCTCACAGTGTGTAGAAATTCAGTATTATTATGACAATTATGTTTATGAATGCTTTATGGGTTAAATAATGGTGGTAATATTTTAATACAAATCAAACGGTTATTTCATATTATCATTTTTTTATAAATATGGGAAAACGCCTATATTTAATATAAAAACACCACATTTAGAAACAATACTTATTCTACTACTTTTGTCACAATGTTGAAAATTTCTAATTTTACTTTACTCTAAATTTTTTGATATAGCAAACCATCTGAGCTAATCAGAACATAAATAATTTTCCTTATCACCAATAAAGTTCCTCTTGAGTTACTGAATTGACTATCTATCACATTTACATGATACAATGTAAAGTATAAACAGACAACAGATAAGTGCTATCTTAAAATAGATAGATACAAAAAAATTAAGTTTGTTAACAAACTCCAAATATCCAGTAAAATAATTTAATTTTATCAAAAGCCAAGGAGTTACCTAATGCTTTTCATTCATAGTTTTAAAATGAATATGGTAATAGTTTATATTTTGTTTTGTTTAAAATATGTTAATTACAGTCATTTTAAACATAGTTTTTCAGCCAATTATGCTTTTGTTTTATTTCATAGTAATACATTCATTATGTTGAAAAAAATAAACGAAAAGAATAAATGGTAAAACTGAGTTTTGGGGATTTTAGTCAATTTTTGTAATTTCTAGAACAAAACGCTTTATTACATGCCCAATATTAATGATCCAAAATATAAAAGTGCAGAAACAACAGGAAGTAAAAAAAAAAAAAAATGAAAAAAGTGACAAACATAACCTCAAAATGGATATTGTACAAAACTGGGAAACATGTTTTTCATTGTGAAAATGATTGACGAAATGCATGCTATTAGTAATGAAAAAAATATACTTTTTTTAAAAAAAAAGATCTTAGAACATAACTTGATTCGGTTGCTGGGTGTTAAACTTAGTTAATTAGGATTATGACCTATTCTTCCCGTCAGTGGTCTATCCACTCACCTCGTAAAGGCTACCGCGGTTTCAAAACTTTATCGTTTCATCCTCAGGCCGTGATACAAAATGTTAAATCCGTCTGTCGAGGTCGTCACAAAATCAAACAAAACATTAAAAACATACATCACAAACACTGAGAACAATTACACGATTAAAATATTTACGATGAAATTCGGCTTGGCCATGCGACACGTGCGACTCATATGTTGTTACATTCTGAACTCACGATTAAATATGTGGTCCGGTGGCTATGTTACAATAATTAACTTAGTTGCTGCACAAATAATGGCAGCCCCTTTTTAAACAATGTTTCACGACAAGAACTCTCAAGATAATAAATAATAAAACCAGTAATAAAAACTGGTCATCTCACCTGTAACATTTTTTCAAATCTAGAGAGATATTGGATACGAAACTTTTTCTTCAATATTTGAAAAATGTAATATTTTTTTCTAACAAATCAAAGATAATTAAGAATTATAATGTAATTTGAATTTTAAACTAATATAAAGTACAACTAAAGTAGTCTGCACCAATATTTAAAAAATATTTGTTTTGCGGTTTTCACACAAAAACGCCAGTGAAGAGTTTAGTGAACTATACAAGAACTACTGTTAAACCTAATTAGACCATATTACAAATCTAACTTAAACCACTTACTTTGTTTCAGCACTTCTCTTGCTTCGACAAAATTATTCTGCATCATATGTAAAACACCTTCAGCTATCATGGCCGCGTCATTATCCGGGCAGTTACGTAGTAATAACTCAACGTGTTCTGCTACAACATGTTTATATTGCACCACAGACGGCCTATTCTCTACATATTGCTCATAAAACACTTTACAAATCAATTCACGTTCCAACAGGCTGTCAGGAAAATTTTGGCAAAACTGTTTCGCTGACTTGATTAATATTTCGTACAGCCTATGTTTGTAAAGTATATTGAAGTATGTACATATTTCTTCGGTATTTATTGAGTTGATCGTTGTCTGTAAATAGTTCCCAAACTGTAAAACCAAATGAAACAAAACTTAGATATTGACAATTATCTTATGATTTTGCTAATAATAAGCCTAATTATTAGATCTTGGATTATTATCAACTTAAACACTTGTTATGCATGCAAACATTTAAAAAAGAGTATTTAAGAATCAGGAACATTTGACTCAAATTCAGGTATATTTTACTATACAGTAAAATCTCAGTTTAGTGGACAACAAAGTCAAAATTATTTTGATTGAAATTCAGTAAACTCTCAGTTTAGTGGACAACAAAGTCAAAATTATTTTGATTGAAATTTTGAAAGTGGATGATAACATTTTGTATCCAAATTAAAAAACATTTTTTTTAATAGTTCCTTTACACATACAGTCCATGACTCTTTTAACTGTCAGGTTATATTAACCGTCAGGTTATTCTGTTATCTGACATTTGTAAACAGTCTTTCACATAAATAATTCGTAATAAATAATAAAAGTAACCTTCTAGACACAACAATCAACTGGACACAACTTATTTATAGAATAGGCAGCTGACACTAATTATAAAAAAGTAAACGATCCTATGACACAGTGGAATAAGATAAAAACACTTCAAATTGTGTCAACAAATTCATAAAGAGTGCATGAATGTTTCTATTGAAAGATAAACACTTTCATACTATTTACGATAATACCATTCAGTATATAAGTTGATTACAAAACAGTCACATTGAGTACTCTAAGTGGCATCTAAAGTGCTCTCGCAATTACATGAATATTTGTCAAAAGGTTAAGTACGGGTAATTACTGCATTAAAGACCTATGTATGTAAAACTTGTATAATACACAATAAGTGTTAAATAGAAAATTTACATTTATCAAAATAATAATAAAACTTTCTTTAGTTTAGAGAAACTCCACTTTGGTTCAGAGAAACAGAGAAAGACACAACAGAACTACAAATCACTGATACTATGCTCATGGACAGAACAGCCAAAACAATAACCAAGGACAAGAAACAACAGTTCCAAGGCAAAGTCAAGCGAACGATCCAAATCTCTGACGAAGAAAGAAAAGCAAGATCACAACGAATGAAGCAATACTGGGCTACGAGGAAGGCACAGAACATTAAAAGTGATTAATTTAGTGTACCCCAAAGTTGGGTGAAACAAATAAAGAGAATAAAATTTTCTGTGCTATACATATGGAAATAAGTACAGGTGGTTTATTTCCATTATTCATCTATTCCGTCATCCGTCATCCCATCATAAGAATGATGGTTAATCAAGACTCTACTATACATATTACAAGTTTGTAGTTTCAATTTATCAAAGATCTTCTGTGAAATCCATTCTTGAATGTATTGCATTGAGTTAAGAAACACAATCACTTAACAAAATATTACCGCATTTTACAGATTACAAGATGCACTTTTTTCTTTGAAAAATTGACTCCAAAATTCAGGTGCACCTTATATTCGAAATTAATATAAAAATGTCCAGTGTTTGATTTAAAATTCCCTCCAGTCTTAAAAATGGCCATATATTTGATGCTAAGAGAAACATACCTCTATCAGGCAATATTCGATTCAACTAGCAGCAGCAGTGCACCGATTCGATGAACATGAGTTGTAGGGATTCACAAGCTTGCTAACACTGACTCCCTTCCACCCTGTCATCATAAACCCAGAACTGTCTAGCCTATAATGAGTCTACAGTGCCAGTGAACTTGAATTGAAAGTGATTTGTGTTACCAGTAACAGTACAATATTTTTGTTAGTAGCTAGTTTTGTAATGAAAAAAAAATAAAAATAAACTAAGAATTTTTTTTAGTCTGGCTTTGCAATCTAATAATAAAAATGATAAAAAAGTTACTTTTTTTAAATTGCTTACAAATTAAGCAAATTAAGGTGCATCTTATAGTCTGTAGTATCTTGTAATCTACAAAACAAATAAAATAAAGAATATTTTTGAAAAACTGAAAAAAATGCAGAAGAGACAATACAAAGCAGATAACATAATTATTATTACAGTAATTAATATTAATTAATTACTGATGTGATTTTTTTTTTGTGTTTAACGTCCAACTATTGTGCACACTTTGGCTAATGCAGACAATGGAATGATTTATAGCGTATGAAAATGCCAAGCCCTGGCCGGGAATCAAACCTGGATCCACGGGGTGAAAGCTCAATACGCTATCAACTAGGCCACCGAGGTGGCTCTGATTGATTAAAACAATCAGGGTACTTACAGATTCCACCCACATTTAATTCCCGGCCAGGGCTTGTCATTTTCATACGCTATAAATCATCCCATCGTCTGCATTAGTCCAAGTGTGCACAATAGTCGGACGTTAAACACAAAAAAAAAAAAAAAAAAAAATGGCAATCAGTTTTTAATACTAAATACTGTAACCCATTAAACTGAGCAGTTACTGTATTATTATCTTTATAAAGAAGCATCATAAAATTTTAAACTAAATTTTCTTTTTTTTAGCAAATTCTTTTGTTTTCAAGTACAAGTAATATATTTTATTAATGTAGGTGGCAGGAAAAAGGCTAATAGGTTAATTATACACCTAGGTTAACATAATAGGTTAATTATGTTATTGTAACATAGCCACCGGACCACATATTCAAATGATTAGGATTATATACCTATTCTTAAGGAACAAAAATTATTCAAAAGCCAGCAGGCTCCCTGTCATTACAAGCAGTTATAAGAAAACTAAAAACAGACTCACAACAAAAATTTGTTAGTGAAATGAAGAAAAACCTACAAGACAAAGCTTATGATCCGTTTAATCTTTTTAAGGACAATAAGATGCTTCCACGCAAAATAGCTGTAGCAAATTTCTGCTTGGAAACTGGTCACGATTGTCTTGCCAAGCATCTCCATAGGATGAGACTAATAACCTCTGACAAGTGCAAGATTTGTTCAAAAGATGTGTATGTTATGGACAAGGATCACTTACTGATCTGCGAGGGCCTGGATAGAGGGAAGCAGGGACGAAGGGACTTTCCTGGATTGTATTGGGAGGCAAGATCCAAAATGGTGTGAACCAAAAGGAGCCATTGGAAGAAGAAGATATACCTACTCTTCCCATCAGTGGTCTATCAACTCACCTCATAAAGGCTACCGCGGTTTCGAAACTCTATAGTTTCATCTTCAGGCCATACAAAATGTTAAATCCCTCTGTCAAGGTTGTCACAAAGTCAAACAAAACATTAAAACATACTGCAGTCCGGAATGTAACAATGTACGAATCGCGCGTGTTGCTTGGCCAAGCCGAATTTCATGATGAATCTTTTAAACGTGTAATTGTACTCAGTGTTTGTGATGTATGTTTTAATGTTTTGTTTGACTTTGTGACGACCTCGACAGAGGGATTTAACATTTTGCATGGCCTGAAGATGAAACTATAGAGTTTCGAAACTGCGGTAGCCTTTATGAGGTGAGTGATAGACCACTGACGGGAAGAATAGGTCATAATCCTAATCATTCAAACTTAACAAAAACACTGCAACCACAAATACATTTTCATTTACAAAATACAGGTTCATAATAAAAATTAAAAAATGGATCTTACGAGATTATTATGTTCTGTTTAATATCAAACTAATGGTTTTTATGCGCAACATGATTAACTGAGTTTTGGCTAGTTGAAATTATAACTGTACCAATGGTTTTTTTATTAACACATCTACTAAGCACTCTAAGAATTTTTAAGCATTATTTGTTTTACATGGCACTGCCAAGAAAGAATGAAGAAAATTTTAATGTATAGTCTATAAATATTTCTTGAATAATATGAAACAATCTTTACCACTGGTGATAACTCTTCGGGTATTGTCATATGCGAGAGACATGTCTTGATAAGCCGTTGAAGCGCTTGCTGCTTCTCTGGAACATCGTTAGATGAATAATCACGTACGATGTTGGCCAAAATTTCAGCATTCTGTGTAGTTATCAGGAGAGGTTCTAGTCTGGCCAGGATTTCACACCATTTGTTAATGGCGCTGTTACAAAATAAATACATTTTCAATTACAGTAGAGAATGAAATAAAAATACTCTAATACGACTCCTGCAAATTTGGACACCTGTTGGATTATAGCGAGTTTTCGGACTATAGATGGTCAATAACATACATTTTACTGGACTATGTTAGCACTTTAAAGAAAATGATAGCCAAAATATATTATTAGCCTTGCTAACCTAACAATTTATTATTTCTAATACAATGAAATACTAAATGGAAATGATGAGACAGGCTCCATAAACATACACAAAGAACGTCTTCATATAGGCAATCGGTAACTCTGAATCTTTAAACGCTTTTGTGTTTATAATTAATTTGCTGACTAACAAGAGAAACTGTGTTTTGACATTTCCATCCGAACATAAACAATACTTCCCACTGATACTTACTCTTATTTAAAACAACGACCCTCTCCTGTAGGTGATCACAATTTCTTCTAAACTGTAGGTGTAGGACTTGAGTGTGCAAGGTCCTTATCATATTTCTTTAAAATGTCCCACTTGATAGATAAAGTTAGCTAAGGGCCTAGTTTTCAATTGACCTTGGGCATAGTGACTCTATTACCAAATGAGGCTAACATTTACACAGTCCACTACTGATATACAGTATATTAATTATAACGATGCAGTCAACATAGATAACAACTATCAATTACAGTACAGTCCAACAGTTAAAAGGCTGACACATTGATTCAAATGCCTAGTTGCAAACTCTGCAAGAACAGCAGATCCTACAACTATTCATCACTGAGTCATGCCAATTTAAAAACAGGTGCATCGGACTGCTGCAGTAGCGATGAATATCTGAACTAACGAGACTGTACTGTATAAATGCACAGTCAATATACTAATTACTGAAATATAATGTTAGACTAAAGCTGAATATTTCTTTTTTTTTGAAGTTTCTCTAAATTAAATGGACTATTTGACTAACTTTCTGAAATGGCCAAAACTGTTTAACCCTAGAAGCGCTGAACGACTTATAAGTCGTTTAAAATCCTACTTCTAAGTGCTGAGCGACTTATAAGTCGTTGAAAACACCGTTGCTTTAACACACTGTTTTAACACATTTATCCTGTTGCAATCTTAATAAAATAAATACCATTAGAGAGTAGAGATTCTAAGCTTTATTTAGCATGTTTTAGATTTATAAAGTTTGCTTTTAATTTGTTTTAATAAAATCGTAATCAAACGCACAAACTAGAAGAGCTACAGTTGCTTGCGATACTGCGAGTGGAATTTGTCAAAATGCCAATTTTCAAAAAAACATTCAACAGAGTAAATCATTAGCCACATGATTTTGGTTGGTATCGTTTGAAAGATTAGATCTTCCTGTAGATTTCATCTGTTGACCATATTTGTCTACAAGTTATAGTTTGATATCTATGATTTTTCAAACTATGGTCAACATTTGATGTAGAAATCTATGGAATACAGGCCTCATTGAAAACAACGATTACTAGTCTGTTTTATGCTATAACTGAACGTAGTTTGTTCTATGAAATAGATTAAAAGTTACTCCATAAAATAGTATATTTGCCATCTACAAAAACCAAAGGTCTAATATTCCACTTTGAAGCTAAAAGTGCATGATTTTTACGGTTTGCGCTGCAGCTGTAAACTAATTGTCTGCAAAGTCTTTCTAGAGAGTACAGTTTGCAAAGTATATCTTTTGTGAATATCATTAGAAAAAGTTTTTAATAATTATTTGGTGTTTTGAAGTGTTTAAAAATTTATTAGATAATAATGTGTGAGATGAAAAGTGATTTATAAGTAAATACAAGTAATAAAAGTGAATTTATTAGTAAGCTATACCTAACCTATTTTTATTTTATTTTATTTATTTTTCTTCTTCAGATTATTTCCACCATTATTATTAAACAGATTAAACAGATTATTATTAAAGTAACATTCTTTAATTTTTAATAATTTTGACATGTATCATTAATTTCATGGTATCTATTAGTAGTGTTTGTAAATTTTTTTTCATACCGATATTAAACGATTGTAAAATATTCTCTCCAAAAATGTGTACTAATTTCATTGTTTCGACCGTAACATAAAAAGTTATGAAGTTATTGAAAAATAAATTATATTATTCTCTTCAGGATTAAACTTCGAAACTTTTATATATCTTGACAAAAATTTAAAAAATGCTTACTATTTTTTCAAAGGGTGAATATAAACAAGTTTTTTGTAAATTTGACAGAGGAAAAAATCACGTTCTCAATATATATATTTTAAAAATTTTTTTCTCCAAACAAATGTCATACTTATGTTATATATTATTGTTCAGTGATTAATTTTCTTCAAAATGGTATATAAATTATGTGGTTTTACTTGAGTTTATACATATTGTTGTATACAACTGTATGTTTGGAGGTATTTTTCAAACATTTGTGTCAAGAATAATGTTTACTTTCTCACATTTCAACCATTAAGAATTTTATATATTTATAAATATAATCTTATTTACATATAAATTTAGAAACTTTTGTATATTTTGAAATAAATTACAAAAAAATAACTGTCTTAAAAATTTTTTTTGTTGCTTACAATCATTGAATGTACCAGTTCTTTCTGTAAAAAATGATATACAATACTTTAAGTTTTAAACAGAAATTATATTTTAATTTGAATTTCAAACATTACCGTGCACAGTACAAGGAAAACTGCTTACACTTCACTGTGTTCTGCATGACACTATTAGGGTTAAAGAAAAAAAAATTAATAAAACCACGTAAGAAAGCCATATTGGAAATTAAACAAGGAATATACATACTTTATACCAGTTAATGTAATGAGGAAGAGGGATCAGTGTTAATGGAAAGGATACAGCTTATAGCAGTATTTACAAGTCTCGAATCAATGATCTTGAGATGTGCAGTTCAGAATGACTGATATTTTAGCCACCTCAATCACCGAGCCCAACTAAACAAAGATAGTAATTGCTACACCAGTCATTAATAAAAAACTGACTTATCTGAACCTACACATTATCTCCAGTGTTATTTTGGACAAAAAACTGTTTCTTCGTATTAACTTTAAAATTATTTATTTTTATGTATTTGCAAGAGATACATACCAACATAAGTTTGCAGTTGCTACTATAGTTGACCAATCAAGCCCCATTATTCCCCTAGTAATGTATATTGTCTAATAACTGACATTTCACAAAGATCTCTCACCTTTCCAGTTGCAACAAACGACAATAAACAGGAACCAACTTTTCTGCATGCTTCTCAGGTCCATTTTTTTCATAATAAGATGAGAGCCCTTGCCACGCAAGAATCTGTTCAGAAGATACTTCAATTGCTTTATAGAAAGCGTTTGGTGCTTGATCTCTGGCATCAGTCTCTTGCAGCGCAGCTCCAAGCAGAACAAGAGCTAAGTAGTTGTTACGGTCTTCTTTCAAAATTGTCTAAAAACAAAACAAATCAAATTTACTTACATAATATTTTTTTTGTTTGAGGTATTAAATCAATCTGATTAACATTGCCAGTTTTCATTTTTTAAGCTTACTACCTTAAAAACTAAGTTCTTAAATTAAATATATAACAAACATAATACTTAAAAACAATATACAGCCTAACAATACTAAAACTTATCAACAAAAGAAGTTACTAAAACAACAAACTTAAGGCCGCAAAGAGAGCGTGCGAAGTAAAATTATCTAGATAAAAACAATAACTATCTCAAGTGTAACAGGACATAAAAAGAAGATTAGTGGAAGGCTGAAAAATGGCCATATAACAAATAACAAGAGAACTATTTACTTTTTTTACACTGGTCAAAGAATAACCAATGCGGAGACAGGTAACCACCACTTCTTACCTATGACTTATAGGCTACCTGTTAACGATACCCAAAAACTAATAATGTTTGTTATTTCCAATTACTGCAAGAAAATTACTCATTTTGCCGGCTTAGAAAGTCCAAGAAAAATTACAGGTTGCCTGCTCGGTGGCAGGCTTCTTCCGCTGTATTTATTTATATAATTCCAAACAGAGGTAAACAAAATACAGGACATATATAGGTAAACAAAACCAGCTAATAATTTTATACAAGATGTTTTCAAAAACGACAAGAATTTTTTAAATGAAAATAAATTTATTCATACTAAATACAGAGCTGATTTTGGTTTAATTTTTAACAAAATACATAGCGTTTAAGTATATAGTAATACAAAGATACACAGATGTTAAGTAGCCATGCAATTGATCTATCACAATCCTCCATGTATATAGAAGGTAGTTATTGAGAACATTCTAAACATCAGTAAAGTAGAGAGGCAGTGTGCCATCTTAATAGAAGTGTATGCAACGTGTTCTTAGTTTCATCAATCTGTGCGAAATAGTTTTTAAGCGTGCACATTAATCTCTTGAAAAAAAAAGAATGGGTACTTTCTTCTGCTTCTGCTTAAACCAAAAAAACTGTTAGCTTTTAGGCTATTATAATCATGTTCTCAGGATCGCTGTGGATTTTTGCTGCCCAAAATCTGATGTGTATTCATTTTACTCTTAAAATGTTGTCGACTCAAGACTCAATAGCATGTTCACAGTAAAATTTCTGTCATCATCGAAGTAGTATTACATTTCCAGACAAAACTCTCTTAACAAAGCTTTATAAGCTTACAATGGGGAATTTTTTTTTTTTGGTGTTTAACGTCCGACTATTGTGCACACTTGGGCTAATGCAGACGATGGGATGATTTATAGCGTATGAAAATGCCAAGCCCTGGCCGGGAATCGAACCCGGGTCCTCGGGGTGAAAGCTTAGTACGCTATCAACTAGGCCACCGAGGCGGCTTACAATGGGGAAAATCTGTACATGAATTAAAATGAGAAATCTACTTGTCAGAGGTCAAGGATCATATATGTGTGCTAAATAAATTCTGAAAATGTACGCTATTTCAAATAGATTTTAACACTGTTTGTGACGGTAAAACCTGATTCTCCTGCTTAATCAACTTGCCTAAACTATTACCCAAATAAATAATTGCACTAAAATTTTTTCATAATAAAACGATGGTTTACATTGTTATTTAAAGTTGGTAGTTATTGAAAATTTGATTTAATCAATCAGCAAGAAGCTACAACCCACAATTTTCTTTTTATAAAACATTAAGAAATTTCACTACCTAACTTTGTACATGACCGATATTGATTTCTTTAAAGATAACTTTTTGCACTTCAAGAGGGACCTTACAAAATTTTATTTTAGTTACAGATGCACTGTCCTTAAGTGTACTATGTCCTGTGTCCTATGTGTATGGTACTGAGATTACAAATCTGGCAAACATTATCTTTACAATTATTCCGTGTCACAAAATATTGGGAACGTGAATCGTCCAGGGTAATGATGGAATAGATTACACGCTAACGAGAGTTTGAGGGTTCTATGGGACCCAGAAAGTGCTGGCTTGTACATCTCAGAATCTGACTCAATCATCCATGAACACAGAGCTCTTGGCCATGCCTGTGGTACTGGTACTTTTGTTTAAAAGTGGTTAATTCCATCAGCTAGCAAACACTATTGTATGTATTTTTACCGTCTCCCAAATCTTCGGACGTTGTTGTAACAACCCACAAGCTCATGTACTACAAATTTCACACTAAAGAGTTCACAATCTGCTCTTAGAGCTTAAAGAAAAAATGGTCAATGGATTCATAGCCACTGCAGTAATAACAGTGGCCTAGGCCTGAACCGATTCAGTTCCTCGAAGTTCCATCCCTGACAGTTTTCACATTTCAAGGCCATATGAAAAAAATGGGAAAGAGAAAATACACGACAGCACCAGAAATCTTCACACAACTTAAGATGTTCTTCTATCTAGAAGAACATTCAATATATCGGAGTGTTAGGATTTAGAAAAATAGCAATTTTTAATTACTAGTTTTAATGATAATGAGGTCACAGCCAAAGAATGAACACTATTGACAAAGACAAGCAAATTACGAAACTGCTGATATACTGCCGGTTGCAATAAGTAACAAGGTATGTAGAACAGCAGTTGAAATAAAAGCTTGGGGAAGAAGTAGAGCGGGGACAGTCGATTCCGAGGGGACCGGAACATCGGTATATTCTGGGTGATGGTCGATTCTGTGGAGACCCGAAGGGCTGTATGTCAGGACAAGCTATGGAAGAGCATTCCAGCCAGGTGGTGCTGAGAAGTGGTGAATCGACAATAAAAGTAAGTAGACAAAAAAATTTGCATACACTTCTTCCCCTTTTACTTTTGGTTTGAATACATTAGTATATATTTTGGGGAACATTTTGAAGAATAAGACAGTAGTGTTCATTCTTGGGGTTGTCATCAACCATAGTTGTAATTGTTACAAGATACATGTAAGGTAATACATCTCAATATATTAAAGGTATTTTTTCATGAACCACCGATAATTAATTCTTTGAACGACCTGAGCAACAGAGACCCCGAACCCATAACAGGAACAAAAAAATACAACTGGGCAATATCATAAAAAAAGATTTCCTCTCACCTGTCTAACTCTCGTTTTAGGGTGTGTAATAAAAGAGGAGAACTTAAGTGAACACTCTTTTCCACAATGATAGATTGAAGGAAAGTTGGTTGTGGATGATATAAAATATAATTAGTGAGAAATATCCACTAGAGGTTTTATTGATGGCCCCACAACTCTGGAAAATGGCAAGACACATTTATGAAGTCACTGGAGTAGTTCCTCAGCTGGATGCTTACAAAAAAAAAGAAAAATATCTGGAATCAATATGGAGAAAAAATTCTTTACCAAAAAACTGAAACACTATCAGACACAATAAGAAAAAGGAGAATTGATTTTTATGGGCACAAAAAACCTATTTGTATATAATAATTATATTTCATCAGAAGAAAAGGGAAAATAGTTTTAAAGTTAAAATTTTTTTAAAAATTCGCACACTTCTATTTTTCATCTAACAAAGTGTAATTATTATACATTAAACATATAATTGTTTATTTAATTTTATTTTTCAAACACACATCCTAGCTAGATGCATGCTGTAGTTCCAGTAGTAGGGTGAGCCCAGTAAACTTCTGCTTCACCAGGTTCCCAATGACAGCCAAAAAAAAAAAGGCTACAGACGCACAACACAGCTTGGTCACTTTACTATCACAGAAATAATCTCTAAAGCTGCATTGTCCTACTGCCCTGCGCTAACTTTATTTCGAAAATAACTGTTTTGTGCGTAATTTTACAGTTAGCAGTGAAGCAGTTTTTGTGGAATTATAGAACATATTTCTTGAGATAATTCAATTTTACATTTTTTACAGACGAGAGAAAACTTGAAAAATTTGAAGCCGCTGCCTCCGACCCACCTGAATTGCTCTCATGAGTCACTAGTAGGTCATGACCCATGGTTTATTAACCGCTGCTCTAGAGGTTGGTGAGAGTGAACCCAAGCTCACCCCATCAATTAGGGCCTGAGTATGTACGACAGCAGATAAAAAACAAGTGGTGCCAATGGATCGGTCACATTTTTAGAAAGTCGAAAGAAATCGTTGCAGGACAACTATTTAAAAAAAAATAGATGAGAAAAGCCTAGAATAAAATAGCAAAGAAAGACAATGAGAGAAGGCATGGGTACAAGAAAATATTCAAGCCCAGAGTAGATATGAATGGAGAACATTTGCGAAGGTCCTGCGCTCCACTTAGAAGCTAAATATAGTAAGTAGAAAGTCAGGTGAATTAAATGATTTCAAAACTTCATTACTTACTGATCACAGAAGCTTTGCAGCCTTCATTAATATTTTTAAGTCAAAATATGACAGCCTCTCACAAAAAACACTGCTCCTGGACACCCAAAGGACAAGTTCAAGTTTCAAATATACTATGGCATAATATAATAAACTGCGATAGCATCAAAGATTCAGTAGGGCTACTATATTTTAACAGCTCTACAGATGTGCCATACAATCTTCAGGTAATAGCTGTAGGCCAAGTGTGTTGTTATTAACAAAAACTGTATTTACATTTTGCACTAAATTTGTATACGTAAACCCTAATAGATACATTTTTGATTGAGGGGACAATTAAAATATATAAACATCCATACTTTTTGCCAGGCAGATAGAGACTAATTAGGATAGGTGTTGACGTTAACGGTAAGGGTTAAGCAACAGGAGTAACTACGGCTCAAACTAAGAACCTTGAGGGCGCAGTTCAAAGACGCAGCAAACTGACCAGTGTTTTTAGTCATATCGTTCACTACTTCATATATATATAGCCGCCTCGGTGGCCTAGTTGATAGCGTACTGGGCTTTCACCCCGAGGACCCGGGTTCGATTCCCGTTCAGGGCTTGGCATTTTCATATGCTATAAATCATCCCATTGTCTGCATTAGCTCAAGTGTGCAAAATAGTCGGACGTTAAACAAAAAAACAAAAAAAAACAATATATATAAGTTACATTAGCAATAATTGTAGACTTTGCTAGATTTAGTGATGACAATGTAGTTTTTAGCATGGTAAGCATTTTCATTGTATGTGGAGAGGGAGGAGCATTAGCTCTGTGTTAGTCGAGGTTTCACTCAGTTCGCATCTCAATGAATACGAGACAAACTTAAATAATTATTATAAGTTTTTAAATGTATATTAAATTCTTATTGTAATTGATAAAAGTTGTTTTTTTGAAAAGCGACATCCTCGAAACCATACCATAAGTGGCGCAGTCGGTAGGACCCCCTTGAAAGTTCTTAAGTGAATATTAGGATCTTTTCGGTATCAACCGTTAACGAGGCGGGACAACACGCTTTGGAAAGTTAAGTGTATATTGATCTTCCAGAGTAAGGCTTCTGAAGAATTAAGCGAACATTAATTCGGCAGAGCAAGATACCCAGAGAGTTATGGCATATAACGTCCGTCGGTGTCAAAGAAGAAAGAAGAGAGTAGAAGGAAGAAAGAAAAAAAAGAGAAAAGAAAGAAAGAAAAAAGAAGAGAGAAGAAGGAATAGGATCGCTAAAGATCGAAGACTACTTACACCATGAACTTAATGTTCTACATCCTATTGTAAGTAGGAAATCTATAAATTAAGGCAGTTGTCTAATTATTTAAATAAAACAAGTTTATAATATTCAACAAAGAATATATATCGTATTAAAGTGTAAAATATTTTCAAGTGAAAAATTACATTAATTTTTGTACATAATTTTCAAACTAAATAATTTCATAATTTAATTGCTATAAATATATTTTAATTTTAAGTTATTTAGCTTGTATTATTGAAACTCTGTTAAGCGTCAAGATTTATATTACATATTTCAGTTTAAGTTATAAGTAGAAATTTAACAATGACTTAATGACTACTCCAACCTTGAAAAGAGAATACCTAGATATGATACCTGAATATAGTGGTGAACCCGCTATGCTCAACAGGTTCATTTCTATTTGTGACAAAATTGTTAATTAATTTTTTTGTAACTGAAAATCCAGAAGACTTTCAGAATGAATATTTGTTTTCATCCATACTTTCTAAACTAAAGGGACAGGCCTTAGAAATTGTTGTAAATTCAAACACTTACGCTTGGGATGATGTTAAAAATACCCTACTAACTAGTTATTCGGACAAAAGAGATTGTTTTACTTTATATTTGGAAATGGCAGAATTAAAGCAGGAAATAAGGAATCACGTTTTCATTTCTATGAAAGAGTTAAAAAACTATTAAACCTACAGATAGCTTTCTTTTTAAACAAAGAAAAGAGATATACAAAAGATATTTTGTATGCCAATGTACAAAAATTAGCATTACGAGTGTTATTAAGGGGTTTTCAGGAACCATTGGGATCTCCTACAAAAAACCCTAGCACGCCTAATGAAGCTTTAAATATGTTGACTAACGACTTTCAGTTTAAAAATAATAAATTGTTTCAAAATAATTGGCAAAACATACCACCTAAAACCAAAATTTACCAATTCGTAAACCTGTGATTATTAACCAATCTTTCCAAAATCAATATAAACAATTTCCACAAAATAATCCTAATCACTTTGACAAAATTTTGTAAGCCATAACCAACAGCAGAAACAATTTGAAAATCATACACAACAAAAAACTAATCAAACTTATCAACCCACAGCGATGAGTATATCTACACATCAAATGGGAAACCCAATCAGAAAAAAACAAACTGTACCAGATAACAGGAAAGCCGATTGATGAAGAAAATAAAACCAGTTCGATTGACCAAATCGTAGAGCAAATGCCGAATATTTCATTATCTGAACAGACTGGAATTGACTATAACTTCACGGAAGATTATAAGCGAAACACAAGATGGTTATGAGACTTTTGATAATTTTACTGAAGAGGACAATGCATACGGATTCACACAAGAAAACAAAAACGTTCAAAATCATTTTTTAGGACTTACGACGTTAAACAGAAATTTTCCATAATGCATATAGAAAATAACACAAACAATTTACCATATGTAACAGACCCAAAAACTAATCTTAATATTAATTGACACTGGAAATACCAGATCATCTGTTAAAAAATCTAGTGGTTTTAATATTTTCAAAAATACTATTAAACAAGAACTGTTTGAAGTAAGCACAGCACATGGAATTTCGAAAGAAAAACTTAGCTGCAAATTACCAATTTTAGGAAGGAAGATTTCAAAATTCTATTTATTTGATTTTCAAAAAGATTTTGACTTGTTACTTGGAATAGATATTAGGGAATTAAAAATTACCTTTAATTTCGTAAATAATAAATTAGTATTTTGTGACAAAAAGATACCTTGCAATTCTTTAACACAGACGAGCCTAATAAAAATAATATTCATAATAATAAAGAAGTAAAAGAAAAAGGTACCACTTGCTATGTAATTAAAACACAATCTAAACAAATAGTAAAAATAAAAATTCACAATATGTACAATGGAGGAGGAGTATTACCCCATAGACAGCAAGACGGGATAGAAATACCGCAGCGCATAGTAAAAGTCGAAAATGGCGGGAGTTATTGCCCTGTAATTAATAATACAATATCTGATAGACGTTTAATTGTTGAACCAATGGACGTAGAACCGCTAAGCAATTTTAAAATTTGTAAATTAAGTAATAGTCAAACGAATTCACTAAATTTCAACATGTTAAAATATAAAGATAATAAATTTCACCCGTATGGATTGTTAAAAAAAAAACAGACGCATCCAACAGACTAAAGTTTAGACTAGTAATTGATTTCCAAGGACTAAATTAAAAAACTATTGACGACCAATTCCCACTTCCTAATATAACAGACATATTGGACAAATTGGGGAGATCACAATATTTTACGACCACAGACTTTGTATCAGGTTGAAATGCATCCTGACAGCATTGATAAGAAAGCTTTTTCAACTGAAACTGGACACTATGAATTTTTGAGAATGCCTTTCGGACTGAAAAACAGCTTACCTACATATAATGAACAACGTGTTATGTGGAATCCAGAACGAAACTTGCCTAATCTATCTCGATGACGTTATCATAGATTCAACTAGCTTACAAGAACACATGCAAAGACTGAGAGAGGTATTTGATAGATTAAGGGGAGCTAATTTCAAAATACAATTGAACAAAATGGAATTTTTAAGAAAGGAAGTTGCTTATTTAGGACACTTAGTAATACCAGATGAAGTAAAACCCAAACCAGAAAAAATAAAAGTTACAAAAAATGACCCAATTCCAAAAACAGCTAAGAAATAAAGGGATCCCTCGGATTACTTGGATATTACCGAAAATTTATTAAAAATTTCAAAAAAATAACTAAACCTTTTACCAGGTGTTTTAAAGAAAAATGCCAAAATTGACCCTAATAACCCCGCCGACTATTTGAATTGCTTTGAAACATGCAAAAATATATTGACTAACGAAACAATTTTACAATACCCCGATTTTGAAAAGGAATTTATATTAACCACCGACGCTAGCAATTTTGCAATAGGAGCAATTTTAAGCCAAGATAAAAATGGAAAAGACCTTCCCATAGCGTTTGCTAGTCGAACTCTTAATGACAGTGAAACTAACTATTCCGCAATTGAAAAGGAATTACAATAGTATAGGCGACAAAACACTTTAGGCCGTATTTATTTGGAAGAAAATTTAGAATTTATACAGATCACAAACCTTTGCAATGGTTGTTCTCTGTTAAGGAACCGAATTCTCAACTTTTAAGATGGAGATTAAAATTAGAATACAACTATGACATAAAATATAAACAAAATAAATTAAACCTGAATGCGGACACATTATCCAGAATTTAACTGAATGTCACCGAAAAAGTGTCAACGGACCCTCAAAATACTGTGGACGAAGAATTACATAAAACTACAGCTGAGTCAACCCAACTGTATTTTCCAGAAATAGACGATAGTGAGTCGATGATAGTAAACTTTGATTTGGAGGAAGAAGATAATACAGTCAATCAGCAAGAGATCAATGAAGAAAGCGATCATTCCAATTTCTAAGGGAATACATGAGTGGCAATATAAAGGGACACAGTCAATACTTTATTAATTCTTGTGAAATATGCTTAAAGACAAAGTACGATAGAGTACCTTTAAAGCTCAAAATGAATCTCATGCCTACACCAGTACGACCACTGCAAACAATCCACATAGATAGCATTTCATTAGAAAAAACCAGATTTCTTAGTATCATAGATGGATTCTCTCGCTATGAACCACTTGTTTATTGTTCATTGTATTGTTGTTTGAAATAATGGACTCAGGTACTCCATAATGTGCAAAGTAGTCTAAGAGTTTATCAGCGACCTTGGTAGCATATATGCCTCCCACATGATACACTTTATCGTGTGGGAGGCGCATATGCTACCAAGGTCACTGATAAACTCTTAGACTACTTTGCACATTATGGAGTACCTGAGTCCATTGTTTCAGACAATGGAACTGAATTTAATAATAAAATAATTAAAGAAATCTTGGAATGACACAAAATTAAAATACATTTTATAAGTACTTAACACCCACCTTCTAATGGATTAATTGAAAGATTCCATTCCACCCTAATTGAACTCATAAGGCTTTTAAATAACCAGGTAAAATTTAAAAACGATAATATTACAAAGAAAGTAAAATATGCAATCATAGCTTACAATAATAGCATCCATTCAGTAACAAAAGTAACACCATTTGAAGAATTGTATGGGCATATTGACTCAAATCACATTTTGAATATTGACAATGAAAATCAGGTCACTAACGATTATGTAATAAGTCACAAAAAGAAAACAAAGAAATTGTATGGACATATAAGAGAAACTAACCAGAAGACTAAAGAAAACATTCAAACTAAAAGGAATCAGAATAGAGAGCCTTTGCCCAAAATCCCAACAGACGTTTATATAAAAAATTTGCAGAAACTAAGTAAAACCAAAAATAAATTTAACAAAGAAGAGGTGTTTTCAACAAATCAAGAGAGGAAAACAGCTGAAATAAAACCAAGACACCACAATACTAAGCAGAAAATTAATTTATCTAAAATTAAAAAAGACTGAGGAAATTCAAAAACATAAAAAGTAACCCAGCCCTAAATCCTGTTCCAGATTCCTCCCGTTTCTTGATAGAGCCACTGCCGACCCAGCAGAATTTAAGGATGTCTCCAAAAACTTAGGGATGATTCCAATAGATTTTGGGCCAGCAAAACTGAAGTCTTCATTTCATACTTTTGTACACTATTTTAGTTTAAGTGATTTCATTGTACAGTTAAATAATATTGATGTGTATTACAATAATGTGTTGAATCATTTTTATAGAAATTGAAGCAATTGCCATGCTAATAGTCAAGGTAGAATTAAAAACTAAATTAGAATTTGTAAATGATATAGTAAACAATTATATAGAACTAGAAAAGCTTAGAGATATGATAAACCAATTAAATATTTTGTACAAAATGTTGTTACAAACAATAACAGATATCGAAAATTCATTAACATTCTGCAAGCTAGGTGTTGCACACTAGGTGTGATAACACCTTCATCCTAGTGTTATCTCATCCAAAAAATTGTATACTGATATAATGAAAGTCTATGACTATTACAGTGAAGGATTACCCATTGAGCCCAGACCAGAAAATATGTGGGAGTTAGAAGGCTTGATGGAAGTTAATTGTAAGTTAGATTCAAATAACTTTGTGTATTTTATAAACATGCCTATTGTTGAAAAAACAAATTTTAATATTTATAAGTTATATTCTTTACCAGCTAAATATGAATCAGAATTCGTAACTATTATACTTGGCATCTAAGAAGCTAATAGGGAAAATTTCGTGGGAAGCTGCTGTTCAACCACCCACCGGAAGTTTTGTTTAGGGGTGGAGGAGTTATATAGGCAATTATTGTAGCCTTTGCTAGATTTAGTGATGACAATGTAGTTTTTAGCATTTTCATTGTATGTGGAGAGGGAGGGGCATAAGGTCAGTGTTAGTCGAGGTTTCACTCAGTTCGCCTCTCAATGAATATGAGACGAACTTAAATAATTATTATAAGTTTTTAAGTGTATATTAAATTCTTATTATAATTAATAAAAGTAAGTATTTTTTTATTAGAAAGAGTAGTTTTAATGTCTAACCACTTCTGATGGGTTGGTTTCCTAACCTAACAGCTATTTAGCATTGTTAATTATAGCAAAATCTACAATTAATGGCTATAGTTATGGCTTTTTCATTTAGCTCTTTGATATTGGTATATTAGTTTGCATGAAATATTTATGAATAATTTTAGGTGTAAGAGAAGTGAAAATACTTTTATAGTAGTATAGCAAATGAAATAGAACTCGTATCAAAATTGTGTCATCACAATTAAACCTACAAATAAATATACAAACTGATTATTTTATTTGTAATCCGAAAATAATATTGTAATAGTTAATAATAATAAATATATTACTTTAATATATAATAATAAATGAAACTTAAACGTAGCTTGTAACAGACTGTAATGCCCGTGATTATAAAATGCCTTCAAAAATGATTCTTCAATATATCAAGCTATATATATATTTAAACACAATTTATTTAAGCTATATTGTGTCTTTTAGTATAAATTTAGTCAAATTAAATGATATTCTTCATTAGTTGTATAAACCCACCCTGTTGTTACAATATTATACATAGGCCTACCTATATGATTTGTTGTAGACAAATTTATTGACTATCATAAATAAATACCCTGACTTGTTCATTCCCATAACTATGACTGACAAAAATGGTAATATAGGCCAAATTTAAAACAATCTGGGTATTAATCAGACACTTGTTTTTTTTTTTAATTCTGTCTAAAATGCAGAACAGAAAATATTTTTAGTTAATTGTAATTTGTTATTTATAGCTAAAATGCATTTTTTAGTTGGAACCTGATTTTTTGCACAAATTTGCTATTTAAATTAAAATCAAATATTATTATTTATAGGGCCTAAATCATAAGATTAATATTACTTAAAACTACAAACACTTTTACAAATTTTGTTTTTAAGAAGCCATGTGAAATTTTATCTAACTATAAACCTATCTTTTATTGAACATTACCTTACACGATTTTAATGCTAATTGAAAGTCTTTCTTTAAAATAGCTTCCTTGGATTCTTTTAATAAAGATTTAATTGCTTTTGAATCCATTTTTCATTAGGACATAATTCTATTTTCTAACATTGAACACCACGGACAACAAACGAATAAACTGATTGCGGACACGTCTTTGAGCCAGCTGTTCCGATTTTGAAATAGTTAAAAACAGCTGCAGTCTGTACTTCCCCGGCTGGATTACTACAAACAACGATCAGCTGATAAGATAAAGGAGGTAATTCAAATATTTAAATTTATCTGAACTTTATGTAGCGGAAAGTTTTAACAGTTATTCCAATTAAACTAACAAATGTGTTACAACAATTCAAAATGTTACAATTAAAAAAAAATGTAAAATATCAGTGTGGTTTTGAGCAATAATCTGCATTGATAATTTCAGGTAATTTTAACACTTCCAATAAAAATTTAACACAGTTTGTATATTTGTGTACATATATCAAGAATTATCACAAATTTTTACTAAATTATGCTTGCACACTGAACATTCATAATGACTTGCAGTTTACCTCTTCACATTGTTTTCACTATAATCACAAAACTAAACAGCTTCAAGCAGGTCATAAAAGGTGCATTCTAAATTGAACAAAATTACTTCCTTCCACTATCCAAAAAATTAAAATATAAACAATTATATTTACAAAAATAAATATATCAGTCGAAAAACTGTTCTGTCAAGGTCTCTGTAATTAAACTGTTCTGTCAGTGAAGTACAGTACTTTAGTCATATGTTTTCTTTTGAATAGATTAATAAAAAATAATCTTGGGAAATTTCTATAGGAACAATATTCTTCTCTTCTAGTAGTATTTACATCTTTCTTCTAATCATAATCTACTGTAATAACATTTTTCTTTAAATAAAATGAAGAGAAACAAATTCACACAGAAACACTGAATGATTCTTTCAAAAGTTTATTTATCTTGGTCTTTGTAATATTCATTTATTGGTCTTGGTATTAATTAAAAATAAAGCTTATGGTACTGGTTTCCAAAAAACTAATCACAAGCTGGATCAAGTTTTCTATCTTCTTTACCTGTAACAAGTTGTAACCAAAAACACTGATTAACATGTTTTAAAACATGATTACTCTCAACTAGAACGTTAATTCACTACAAGCCGCCTCGGTGGTCTAGTGGATAGGGTACTACGCTTTCACCCCGAGGACCCGGGTTCGATTCCCGGTCAGGGCTTGGCATTTTCATAAATCATCCCATCGTCTGCATTAGCCCAAGTGTGCACAATAGTCGGACGTAAAAAAAAAAAAAAAAATAATTCACTACATTATAAACAAAAAAACAAACAGGTTAAATCTGTCAACATGTTAGTGTACATACAAAAATTTGTAAAACCAAAAACCTTTCAAAAATACAGAATGAAACCACTTGATTATTATCAGAAGTTAATATTGAAAAGAAATAAATAAATATATTGCAAAAAATTACAATACTGAATCAGTTACAATTACTGTATTAATTAATTGGTTCATTTGTATTCCCAAAATTTTTATGGTGAAAAAGTGAAATACATGCGTCCAGGTAAAAACAAATTTCTGGGAGAAATCAGATAGAGCTATCAAAATCTAAATATTAATTTTAAGGAGAAACTAAAATTTTTTTGATAAAACATGTTTCTCTTAAAAATGGACGTTTTGTTACTTTTTTTTGGTGTTTAACGTCTGACTATTGTGCACACTTGGGCTAATGCAGACGTTGGGATGTTTTATAGCGTATAAAAATGCCAAGCCCTGGCCGGGAATTGAACCTGGGTCCTTGGGGTGAAAGCCCAGTACGCTATCAATTAGGCCACCGAGGCGGCAATTTTGTTAAACTTAAAAGAACCCCAAAACTGATAACAAATACTTAGGGATATTAATTTATAAATACCACTAGGTTCAAGTTTGTAAAAATGATTTATTCCAAAACTACCTCAGGTTTTTTTCGACCCAAATCTTCTGTACCACTTACTCTACAGGAATGCACTATCAGCCACTAGTCTTTTTTTCTTTTCATTTTTCTTGTTTTTAATTAATTACTGCATTAATTTGATCACATAACATGACGGTACTTTATGAAATTATAAATTTTACAATTTCTACAGTTCTTATTTGGGATAATCAATAAAGTAAATTTAGAAATCTGGTTTGAGAGCTATCGGCAATGGTAGAAATAAAAAAAAACAACTTAATTTATCAAAATCGGATCATCAGTTTGCTTGAATATTAAAATTTAAACCTCAAATAAGTATAGGAAATCAAAATAAAAAAAAATTTATGATTTGGGAATAAATTGAGAAAACTTTAAAACTGAATCAATATTACAATCAGATTTGATTTTTATTAATTCAGTCTTAAAAAAAAATTTCTTTACACTATATTCTTTCTCCTTATTTGACTAAAATCTGATAAACTGTATTTTAGAAACTATATCTCAATTTTTCATTGTTTTGTTTAATTCTGTGAAAAGGAAAATACCATTTTCAGCAATGTTTTTATAATTAAACTAATTTTTTATTCTACCGCCCCCATACAGAATTTGTCATATGTGCTATTGTTTGACTCTGAATACTGAAAAAAAAATTGACATCTAATTCCTTTTCTGACTAAATTTAATCCGAGGTTACTATATAGAGATTGTTTTGTATATATGCACATAGCTTTTTGCATTATGTTGCTAGTCTCAACATAGTAAACTAGTTCATAGTAAAAGGAGTTCATTCAAACTCCTTGACTTTTTTAATAAATTGACTTTTTTTAAATATATATTTATGTGTAACGGGTCTCATTGTTTTTAACCTTTTATTTATGAACTTTCAATTTAAAAAAATCCATAAACCTAAAAGAGCTTGAAAAATAACAATGCGGGAAGAAATGCAAAGAGGATCAATACAGCTGGTTAGTTTTTTGTTTTAGTATTGACTAAACAATTAACCAAACCAAATATTTTATTTTCTCTATAACTTAAAAATAGGCTTCGGAATATAAGACTTGCGTAATAAATTAGGGTTGCCATATTTTTAAAAACAAAACAGTAGAAATTATGATTTCAATATTTTTTTATGTGGTTTAACATATTTGTCAGCTTAGACTAACGAAGATGGTGGATCAATAAAGCATACAGAAAAAAACCAGCAGTAACTAAACTCGAACGTACACACAGATCTGTGCTCCAGTGAACTGCCCACTGTACTCACTGTTTTAGAAAAATAGATATTTTCAAAAGTATGGTTTAAAGGAACAAATTTATATTACAGTTTAATATGTCAATCAATTTAATTTAGTTTCTAATAGTGTTGAATGTACATACTATTTCTATTAGTTAGTTATGTTTTTCAGTTTTGCACATTTAAAAATACATTACTTTTATATGTTACCTCATTATGTAACAATTTACATTTGGCAATAATCACATTAAAACAGAAGTATTTTATATTTAATAGGAAAAATGTAAAATCTGTTAGCATTTACTTAATATTGCAATATTAGCCATATTGGAGCTATATTCATTGCCATATTGGATCTATTGTGTGATAGAGATTAGATTATATTAATGCTAGAGTACGGTATAATATAAGCCCAGGTGCTGTTACGAAAGGACTTACTGTGTGATAAAATTCAAAGCTGGCAGCAGGCTGCATGTGGCATCATCCCCACCTTAAGGGGCTGTTCACATATTACAACATGCTTTGAGAAGGGGAGCAAGTTCTGCTCTGCGTGACAAGACAGGGTTGTAGCAATATTTTTTTTTTTTGTAACCTAGCATATCCGATTTTTTATAAATAAGAAAAATACTACATTAAATTCCTTAATGTATGTTTACCTACAAAAAAATAACAACAAAGTTTTGTAATCAAAAGAGTATATCGTCTTTTTAAAATGGAAGACTTGCCCGATTTGATAAATGATCGCTTTAATAAAATAGTTGTCCTATGCTCGGGCAAGAGGTTAAAGAGAGGCAGTAACAGTGAATACAAAGAGAAAATGCTGCACTAGCGCTGGATTCCAATGCAGTGGTTTACAGGAATGCAAGTGATCATTACTCCGTGATGTGCTTATTGTTTATGCTTCGAACAAGCCGTCACATGAAACTGGATTACAAAAACAAACTGTACCTTTTTTTAGCGCAATTAAAAAGCCATAAAAATACATAAAAAAGCAACGATGAGTGGAAGAAATTTTAAACATTGCTCAAATGACAGCAACGATTTCAAAGAGGCTCAGATTTCTGGTGAATCCACATTTCAAGAAGCATCTTGGGTTCAAGAAAATGAATTCGATATTGGTGCGGCCATAGAAGCTATCACCGAGACGAGAAACATCCCCATTATCAACAACCTACAGGATGGAACTGTTTTCCTTACGATCATTTTGAATGAAAATAAAAATTTCTCTTAAGATTTTTTATAAAATCAAAATTATTATGCAATGTTTCCTTATTGGTCAAAATTGTCAAAAATTAGTTGCTACACTAAAATCATCTTTTTATTTAAAAATACACACAGACAGAGATTTTATTTATTATACATAATCTTTGGACAGAAAAAACCTATTTATTTAGACGTAAGAGTAGCACGATCTGATACATACATGACCCACAAGTATGTCGGGATTGAAAAACTTAGGCAAACTCTATATAATAACCTTGAACTGAACTTAGAAATGAACTGACGATGCATGAAATGAAGAAGTGACTAAAGAACCTTATTTAAGTTTATCAGCTGTATTATATGACAAGTGATTATGTTAACTTAACATATAATGAATTCTTTTACTCACCTAATATGATCATTCAGCGAATCTAAACAACTTTTGCGAAGAACAGTTTCACAAAATTCTTGTACGAACAAAATACAGTATGTTATATGTTTGAGCTTAAAAACAATATTTCTTTATTAATGGGAGAACATAAAAAAGTCCTCAGGTAATTTGTTCGTCAAGTATTCTGAACAATGTATCATCGATGCAGCGTAAATATGGTGATTCAAAGAATCACACCTGTTTTACAAGAACAATAGCGCGATAAAACGAAAAAAAACAGCACCTTACTTTGAAGTAATTAGTGAAAAAAATATCATTCTCGATTGAATAGAAATTTTTTTTAAAATAAATAATTTAAAATCAATTCTCAGTCTTCTACGCAGTATATGGATTTCTACCGTGACATGTATTTATTTTTTATTCATATTAAATTATTTTTTATTTACAAGTGAACGACACTTTATAATCAAATTAGATTTCATTTTACGTTAAAATTCTATTTCCCTAAATTTTGCCTTTTATCCCAGAAAAACTTTTTGACAGATATTTTGTGTATTCTACAATTTGAAATTGATTATGATAATTTATTTAAAATTTAAAATGATTATTGGTAAATGTTGCTACGAGCGGTTGTGAAATAAATGTTTCAAAAATACCACATTAAAGCAATAATTTTAAACAAACCACTTTTGAAAAAAAAGAATAATGTTCAAGGGTTTTGAAAACACTGAAAATAAAGAACTTACCTCACAAAATTATAATTCTAACTATATACAAAAATAAATAATTAATATTAAAATAAACAGTCAAATTAAAAAATCAATTTCGATATACAGGCAAGAAAACTGGACTAAGTAATTTTCTAAAAACTGATAAGATTCAAGAAGAAATATAAATTTTGTCAATTATCAAACACTAATAAATAATAATTAATCCTTCATTATTGTGTTATAAATATTATTAATGTAGGTCCTATATAAAATAAAACACAACTATAACAGAAACAAAATTTCTAAACTAAAATTTTAAAACAGTTTTTAAATACAATCAACCCAACAAAAATTCAACTGAACCAGACAAATTTGCTGCGGACTCAAAAAGAAACCAAAATTATTTGGTCAAGATTTAATTTCACAATACATTATTCAGTAAGAAAAGTGAGAGACAAAACAAATAACATATGGTATAGAATGTTAACAAATACATTGTTTAATAGAGATATTAGCATTATATTTGTAAACAAAGGAAAAACTTAATTAAGATGACATCAAAACATATACAAGTTGCACACAAATTAAAACGAAAGGCAAAACTCATATTAAAAATTGATGCCAATTACAGATATATACAGAGCTTAAATAATTTTAGCTAATTCTGTTATTATGCAAATATAATTTGTTTTCTGTGAAAATATTTAGAAAGAAGAGATGTAATACTGCGTTAAGGTATAAAAATAATTTTTGATAAAGAACATTTTCCACAAACATGTTCTGCAGAGTGAACTATAACTCTGATAGTCACAATTCTCTCAGCAAACATAAGTTAATGTAACAATTTATTATCATAAACGTTACACATTTTAAAGTTAAAACATTCAGTATTACATTAAACAAACCACTACACAAATACATTGATTTCCCCAATACTAAACAGAAAAACAGGTTTAATTATGTACAAGTTTCTGAGATCATTACGTCTATCAAACATTTTACTGGAAGGTTAGATTTGAATACAAAATTTTCAAACTCTTGTTTTTAATATACAGCCTCAATAATCAAAGAACAACAACAATCACAGATACATCGTTGGAATGAAGTTGTTTTTTTAGAATTTTTTATTGCTAATGTTTACTATTCGGCCTTCACAAGCAATTTTCGATATTGAGATATGTTGTTTAACAACTAACCGACATGTTTAAAAATTCAAGATAAGGAAACAAAAAAACAAAGTACTTTATAATACAGGTTTATACCAACACTCAAATTCACATTTTGGATCTTTTCTGTTATACATATACCAAAAAGTATATTACCACTTAATGTAAAGTTATGTGCATTTTGTAAAAAAAATAGTCAAGTGATTGTGATTAGTCATTTTAAAACCGGTTTCTTTATCTCATCTATCATTATCTCTGTTTACACGATAAACAAGCCCCTGTCGAAGTGCGCTGCCAGTGCGATCCGTAACTTGTTTGAATCGGGGTCCATTATTTTGTATTATTATGAAGTTCCTTTGACTAGCTGATATTTATAAAAGTGAAGAAGACGTTATAAAGTTTTTCAAAGAGAAATCAATTTTGCATTATCTCCAAAAATATGTCTGTGGATACGATATGGTTTTAAACCTCAATCCGTTGAAGTGGGATTGTTTCAAACATGAGTGCTGCGAGTACAAATCAGTTCAAGTTGACACTTATTTAACCGGTTCAAAATTACCGTTTAGATAGATTCTGCTTTTCATTTATTGTTGGTCCAGGAAACTAACAACAGAAATTTGCGAGCACGAACTAGAAATGAACCATAACACTACTGTTGATTGGTCTGACTATTGTGCACACTTGGGCTAATGCAGACGATGGGATGAGTTATAGTGTATGAAAATGCCAAGCCCTGGCCGGGAATCGAACCCAGGTCCTCGAGGTGAAAGCCTATTACGCTATCAACTAGGCCACCGAGGCAGATACTATTGATTGGTGTAACTATATGCAAGAAGTCTATGCCAACAACTTATGCCACCCTATTCAATTTTTTTAAATTTTAAGGTGAAAAGCACATTGAGGCTATTATTGCCTCCCTAAATTAAGTGTGAGTGTAAAGTGTTAAAGTCGTAAGTGTAAGTGTGTGTTAGACTCGGGTACAGCGAGAGATGTCTAAACACTCTCAATAGGTGCAGCTAGTCTGCACCCCCCGTAGATACTCTATTTTTTTTTTTTTTTTTTTTTTTTTTTTTTTTTTTTTTTTTGGTATTTAACGTTTGACTATTATGCACACTTGGGCTAATGCAGATGATGGGATGATTTATAGTGTATGAAAATGCCAAGCCCTCGCCGGGAATTGAACCCGGGTCCTCGGGGTGAAATCCTAGTACGCTAACCACTAGGCCACCAAGGCGGCTAGTACCCTATTCAAATTAGAGGACCAAATGTAACTGTGGAAATTGAAGGTTTATTTTCTCATTGTAAAAACAAAAGAAATGAATCATACTGTTGATTGATGTAACTATATGCAAGAAGCCTGGGCCAACAACTTACGCTACCCTATTCAATTTTTTTGTTTTTACATTTTAAGGTGAAAAGCACATTGAGGCTATTATTTCCTCCCTAAATGTAAGTGTGAGTGTAAAGTATTAAAATCGTAAGTGTTAGTGTGTGTTAGACTCGGGTACCGTGAGGGATGTCTAAACCCTCTCAATAGGTGCAGCTGGTCTGCACCCCCCTGCAGGGTATCCTATTCAAATTACAGGACCAAATGTAACTGTAGACATTGGTGAAGGTTTATTTTCTCATTGTAAAAACAATGTTGGATATTTACTCGCACAACAGTGGGTATTGGAGGAGTGTTCCAAGAAAGCTGTGTGTTTCTTAGTAGCCATCGCTGAACATTCTGCGGCTCAGTTGTTGCCCATAATTAAGCAGTATATTCGACCAGGGACAACTATTATATCAGACAAGGAGCGAGCATATAAGATAATTTAAAGTTAAGTTATATATATATATATTTTTTTTTTTTTAACGTCCGACTATTGTGCACACTTGGGCTAATGCAGTCAATGGGATGATTTATAGCGTATGAAAATGCCAAGCCCTCGCTGGGAATCGAACCCGGGTCCTCGAGGTGAAAGTCTAGTACGCTATCCACTAGGCCACCGAGGCGGCCCAGTTAAGTTATAAGCATTATACGGTAACCATACATATAATTTCATTGATCCTGAGAGTAGTGTAGACACACAAACGATCGAATGTACCTGGCGTCCAGTAAAGTAGCAAAAAAAAAACCAATGCAGGACTAGACGCGCACTGTTGGTCTCATACTAGTGAGTTTATCTGGCGGAGGCGATACGAAGGACCTGTTCGATGAACTCTACTTTAAATAAAGGTATACATATAACGGAAAAGATTCAACATATTGTTTAAAACAACTTTATAACAGTAAGACTCCCCTGAAGTACTTTCTGTTGAACCATAAGCGATTGACAGCAGTTCATCAGAGGACAACTTTTAAAGTTTTTACGAAGCAAAAATTAATCAGAAAGTACTACATATATATTTCAATGCATACCATGTTAAGTTTTCAAGACTAGAATAACCTAACTAACATGGTAAATTGTGTCACCTATTCTTGTTATTCCAACCGTTGAATCATGCAATCTGTTATCGGTCAAGAAGTACTACTTGCGTGTTTGTTTAATTAGGTTATCAAAACTACCGTAACCAAACTAAACTAACAATGTGTGGAAAAAAATGGTTTACATTTTCTCTTTTTTTCAACTTTTTAAACATGTTAATCTGTTGTTAGTATGCAAAAAGTTTTTGTAAAGGCCAAAGAATAAACACACTACTTCTGTTCACTCAAGATTGTAAATTACTGTACATCATGTTTCACACGTGTTTTCGTAAGATTTTATTAGTGGCATTAGAACCTCAATTAACCGGATTAAGGAAAAATTCAACCTAAAAACAAAAATCAAGCTGTGAAGTAAAATAAATATTGAGATTATAAAGAAAAAGAAAGTCAAATGTGAATCATTTTCAATAAAACATATTTTGTTACTTTAGTCAAATAAAAACTGACTTTTCAGTACGTTATATTCATGTTGATAAATTCTCCTTCATTTTTGTTATTAATGCTGTCTCCAACTTAAGTATGAATTTAATAAAATAACAAATTCCTCTTAATCTGTATATTAAATACAGGGAACATAACACTATAACGGAAGAAAATATGACTTTTTGGCAAAACTTCGATTCATACTTTCAATCATAGAAAGTATAAACTAACTTACTAAATTATTCCTAGTAAATAATTTTAAAACTGCATTTTACATTTTATTTTTACTACTTTGTTCCTAAACCTACTGTAGATCTTAGGATACGCTTTACAATTAACCTGGTTTTTAGATATAAGCAGTTACTGTCTTTTACTTCAAAGCCAATTTCTATTGTAGTATCTGAACAAAGTTTACTTTCTTATTTTTACATTGCTCGATGTTTTGTTAATGCCAAGTCTTTGTCTAAAAAAGTAATTGTGTCAGTAAGAACTGGAAGTGCAGAAGATAGTAATTAACAAAGAAGACAAAACAATACAAAGAAGTCTTTGGACATGTAATAAAGTTATGCTATCATGATTTTTTTTAATCATAATAAAGTGTCATACCACATGCAGATTCATATTTACAGAACTACTAGTGTAGACAGCCAGTAATGTCCTGTTTCTAATGAACAGATCAGAGAACTGAACTTTCAGGAGTCAGAAAAAATAATAGCTTTTGAAATAAAAAAATTGAGAAATTTTTGAGTGTTAATTTGCAAAAGAGCAAAATGGCAGATAAAGCATAATGAAGGATTAAGCACAATGTATGATAGAGCCAGTGTCATAGCTCAGGTATGAAGCTGACATCTGGGATGGGTTTAAATGATTCTTTTTGGGCGGGGATTAACAGCGGCTTTGTGTCCCGGACATGTCAGCTTAAGAGCTTTTTGTGTACTTATCACTTCACCTTAAACCGACTCCAGTGCCCTTAATAAGCTCCAGATTCTTGTATAAGATGTCCAGGTTGAACTCTGATCTGGTTGCTGATATCGAAAGTCTCCTTCTTTTGGCCTCTAGGACCTTGCAATCAAGGAGTATGTGTCCTGCGGTTTCAAAACCCTGCTCGCACAAATGACACTCAAGCGAGATTTGTAACAATCCCACCTTATATAGATGATCACGGATGTGACCGTGTCAAGTGATCATGGCAATGACCTGCCTCAGTGACCTCCTGTTAAACTGACAAGTATCCTTGTCAGTACAGGGTCTGGTTTCGATAGAAGGCGTTTATCCAATCTTTGGCCAGGGAATTGTTTCCACCATTTGATGTGCTCATCCTTAGCGCATTTCCTTACTGTCCTCTCGTAGTTATGCAACTAATGCCGCATGCGGCTCTGATCACACTAGTTGATTCACAGCTCCTCTCTTGGCCATGTTGTCTGATCTCTCATTTCCATCAATCCCGCAATGCCCAGGTATCCATCCTAATTGCACAATATTAGCATTTGACAGGACACAGAGATAATCCCACACCAACTTGGATGTGATGTCTACAACTGGCTGTCTGTAAGTATTAGAATGTCCTTCCTCTAACACTCGAACACATGTCGAGATTGCACAGATTTCAGCTTGGAATACCATGCAATACCTACCTAGGCTAGCATTGAATGCTGCCCTAGTGGTTTCGCAGTGTCCTCCATACTGATTATGCAAAGATCCATTTGTGTACCAGACAATCTGACCCGGATGTACCGGTTGCTTGCCACTTTCCCAGTCCTCTCGTGAAAGGCTGAATAAAGACATACTGAGTATGCATGCTATCAGGTAGCATGTCCAATAATGAGTCTTTTAGAACTTTTATAAAGAAGCAAGGACAATGTATGACGAAGCCAGTGTCATAGCTGAGGTATGAAGCTGACATTTGAGATGGATTGAAGAGAATATATGACAGAGCCAGTGTCAAAGCTGAGGTATAAAGCTGACATTTGAGTCAGGTTGAAAAAGTAAGGACAATGTATGGTGGAGCCAGTGTTATAGCTGACATTTGAGACGGGTTGAAAACAATATATGACTGAGCCAGTGTCATAGTTGAGGTATGAAGCTGACATGTAAGACAGGTTGAAGAAGTAAGGACAATGTATGATGGAGCAGATGTCATAGCTGAGGTATAAAGCTGACATTTGAGTCAGGTTGAAAAAGTAAGGACAATGTATGATGGAGCAGATGTCATAGCTGAGGTATAAAGCTGACATTTGAGTCAGGTTGAAAAAGTAAGGACAATGTATGATGGAGCAGGTGTCATAGCTGAGGTATAAAGCTGACATTTGAGTCAGGTTGAAAAAGTAAGGACAATGTATGATGGAGCAGGTGTCATAGCTGAGGTATAAAGCTGACATTTGAGTCAGGTTGAAAAAGTAAGGACAATGTATGGTGGAGCCAGTGTTATAGCTGACATTTGAGTCAGGTTGAAAAAGTAAGGACAATGTATGATGGAGCAGATGTCATAGCTGAGGTATAAAACTATATAGTCCTCAGTGAAGAGAGGACTGCCTGCTGGCAGAAGAGACAAGAACAAGACAAAAGAAGAGACAGTGAAAGAAGTCATTACAAATAAGAAGATGGAATTAATACAAGATGCAATGGAATAAAGGGTGCGGAGCAATTGTACGGATAAAGTCAAATAAATGTCCATGGCCATAGCAGTAATTAACAGTAATTTGCGTAACATAATTTCATAACTCATTGTTGTGGTGTGTAGCATTATATCACCTCATTCAACAGTCATTATGTTATTCAGATTTTGAAAAGTTGTAGTATTTTTGGAATCTTATCTTTTTACCCGGGATAATCGAGGTTTCACTATCCAATACATTAAGTGTTATTTTAAAATGTATTTTTTATCTTGAATAATATATGTTTCACACAAGAAACAAACTGCTGTAAGTAGTATTACAAAGTTGTTACAATCCAAACAAGTACAAATAAAATGTTATGCATCATATTAACAACAGACTGTGAAATAAAAGCGTGTGCTAACTAGCTGCATCTCTACTTTTTTACATTTTCCCTTTTAAATAAAAAGATAATTCCGCATACGTTTTACAGTATTGTACAAAGGAGACACAAAATTGCATACAACTAAACAGCATTACTTATAAATATTAGATATATACAAATTTTCCGCAAGTTTGACTTATTTAATACAATAATGTGAATTTTCAAAATTAACAAGAATGACTATACATGATTCAGAACTAGCCTTTATAAAAAGCTTACTACAGAACTATTATAATCAAAAATATTTTATTATGCTTTATGATTTCTATAAAAATAGGGCTCTTTTTAAAGAGAATGTTACTTTAAATTGTTTGCAAGTAAAACTTCAAAACTATATAACCAAAATTATGTTTGGACACTATTTCTCAAATGAATAGTCAGACTAAACAACTGCCCTGCCCTTACATTATACAAATCTACTGCACGAATTATGTAGAAATAAACACTATCTGCTTGAATGTATTAAAATTTTTTTTTAGCAATAGGCCATATCTCTGAACTTTAAAAGCAGGCAATAAAACTGCTTGATAATCCAAATTCACAAATATCTGATCTGTACAGATTATCAAGCTTAATAAAATGTAATAATGTAAGAATGATTTTTTTCAAAAAACAGAACAAGATATTTCATCGTATTTTTTTTTATAAAATATATCAAATGTGGTACATGAAATATACAAGACTTTTAGTTCAGATCACTTTAAAAAAATTGAACAATTCTATTTGAAACTAAATTTCTGATTTTCTGCAAAATCCATTTAAATATAAACAAGTATCACTTGCTAAATAAACAACATAATTTTAAAAGAAAAAATGTATAACTGGTAACTATAACAAACATACACAACATAAAATTGCCAAAAGCTTTTAAAACTGGTACATTATGAATCAGTAGATAAAAGCAATTTAACCCCAAAAAAATTAGGTCATAGATTTTTTCCTTGTTATGTAACATTAACATTGTATAAAAATGTTTAACCTTTTGAAAATTGTATTAAAAAAATTAAAACTGACTTTCTACTTTGAAATAATACTTTACAAGTTGGAAACCCTACTTACCAGCTACTAAACCGCTGAGGCCAACGCTGGCCCCTGAATGGTGGCCTCCCTCTAAAACCTTGATTTTCAAAAGGCTGCCTAAACCTTGGACCCCCAAAGGGTCCTCTCATATTCGGAGGTAGCGGAGGAGGAGGCGGTGGGGGTGGGAGCAGATGTTGTCCTCGCACATTGCCTCGCCATTGAGGAAAGCGTGGCCTATTCATCGGAAGTCTAGGTCTAGGAGGGCAAATAAATCTAGATGGCATCGGAGTGTCTTTCACTAGTGTTGGGATAGCTTGGTCCTGAGGTTCTTCTGCTTTAGGTTCACCATCCAAATTATCAATACCAGAGAATATATCCACACTGGGTAAAGGGGGAGGTTCTAACACTGTCATTTTAGGCGAGGGAGTTTTATCGTCCAATCGAGGAAGTGTGGCAGTTTTCGGCTCTTCCTTTTCAATTAGCGGTGATTCAGGAAGAGGTTTTATACTTGCTGATAACGAAAATGACACTGAGGTCGAAGTCTTTGTTGTTTCAGGAGCAGAACTTTCTGTTTCTTCTTCTGAACTCATCTCCATGTCAACACTTTCCACATTGTCTTCAGGCACGGCTGGTTTCGTAGATAAAGCCATCCTCCTTTTAAACAGAATATGTTTATAAATGTTAAATACAAAGTTACTTAAAGAAACAGATGTGGTGGCAGTATACAATTTATTTCCACATTCATCAAAATAAATAAGAATATTATTATTAACAGTAGCATATACAGTAAGTGTGTAGCAAAAATAATGCAATCTACAATATATTATATATTAAAAAAAATTAAGGAATAGTTTAATATATACTGAAATGAGCTGTATTTAAAAGTCTGAAACAATTAGGCTATGGCAGTTTCTACACCATGTGCATTTCTGCAAGAAATAATTTCGAATTTAAGTCATTGCTCAACCGTAATGTGAGACACTGTTTAGGGAAACAAAATAGTAGATGCTATTGCTGTGTGACAAGGGAAAACATATGCAGATAGTTGTGTTAGTTGTATTACATATTTTTGTTGGATAAGGTTTTGTATCGAGTATACTAATTTACCAAACTTTGAGCTAAAAAACATATAACTAATGGACCAACAAGTGTGCTTGGCTCTCTTCTATAATGAAAACATAAATATTTTTAGCAAATCTTTATTGGGTACAATTGTAGGTCATTTTCTTCCTTGTGTTTAATTATGTGTGATTAACTTGTTGTCAAGTTGTTGTTAACTGCAACTTCTAAACCTTATTATGAATTGCTGCCAAATAAACAGGTTTACTGATAAGCTGTGATAAGCAAGTGTGTTCAAGTATGAACTCATTTATGGGTTTTCAATAAGTTTTAATTTTAAATCATTTATATTGAAACACTATGAATGTGAAACACTACATTTCACTGAAACGGGCATAAAAGTACATAGTGTTTGATTTCTAGGCAACTTATATCTGTAACTTCCATATCTAAGCCAGTCTTTTAGGTCAGTGAGTAAGGAAATATATTTTTGAGTGCAGATGATAATAGAACCATTTTAAGTTCTAAATAACATAATTCTTGCATAAAAGGTGGTTATCACAATTACACAGTAAGCCAAATTTTATGATTTTATAATTTGAAAAGATTTGATGAGGAAATAATATTGTAATAATCTTGTTTTTTGGAGGGGGGGTTTAACGTCAGACTATTGTGCACACTTGGGCTAATGCAGACGATGGGATGATTTATAGCGTGTGAAAATACCAAGCCCTCGCCAGGAATCGAATCCGGGTCCTTGGGGTGAAAGCCTAGTACGCTATCCACTATACCAGCGAGGCGGCTTCAGTAATAATCTTGTTGGAAAGTCAGCTATGGTTCCCACGATGACTATATTTCAATAACATTCGTTTACAGTACTGGAAGGAAGGAGAATTTATTTCCTGAAATTTAGTTCTTTTATTTTGGCAAAGAGTTTTACTGTTTATCAGTACATAACAATGAACTGATGAAGTGTACTTTAATGGTATTACCAGACTGAAAGACTTTAAAGTGATTAGTTGTTGTTGTTGTTAACAAGTATTACAACTCATTAAAGCTAGTTCCTAGAGTATTTGTCAGGAAATCTCTTGAAGTATTAGATTGTAAGTTCGATTCCGTACAAGACCTTAATAAGTTTGCTGATCTCAATTTAGCTTAAAACCAATTGCAGTAAGTAACATTAGAATGAAACTTACGAAAAGTCACCTTTTACTAATGATAAATGCTCTTGGAACACTGTCTCGTGTCTTTGACATGATCTTCAATATTGTATCTGTGTGTATTGTTTTGAAAAAAACAAAACAAATGCAACTGCTTATTTTAGAAAAGCTTGAATTGAAGTCTGAAGGCATTTTGCTTTGTAAACAATAACAATATTTTTATTATACTTTATTTTTCTTTGTTCGTTATAAACTTTGTACATAATTAACAACTGCTGCAATTTTATTTGTTTGTTCTTACTGTAGTTTATTCTCAATGTAAACAAACTTCTTTTATAATCAGTGAAGTTATTATTGTTCACTTCACCTTTGTTATCTACTAGCTGTGTAATTTTTCAAGGAATGCAAATTACAGCGGCAAGTTTTTTTCAGTAAAAAAATATATATAATAATTTCAATTTATCTTTGGCCTTAGTAGTTTATGGAGAAATTACGTTTCTTGCCTTTACTTTGCAGAATGTAATTAAATCCACTTGTCTTAACTGAATAATTATAAAAACAAATCGGTTCATGAATCAGCTTTAAAAAAAATAAATACATATGATTTTGGTGTTGCAGAGGTAAAAAATAAAATTTTAAGATCCACATATAGTCAAGAGATTCTTAAAATTAAGAAATTCGAACATTTGATCAATAACTTTTTGCATATAGTGCTCATCTTTACAAGGAAATAAGGAAAAAATCTTGAAATGCCGCTAAACTGAATGGCATGTACATGTTTTTAGCCAATTTTAGTGTGTAGACGCCACTATTCCTGTACAGTACTCGTCTCAGTGACTTGTACAAGACACTAGCGTCTTGTAAAGCCACCTTAACACTTGAAAACGAATATATATAGGATAACTCAAAGTCATAGGAGCACAAACGTGTGTGTGTATACACAAGAGGGCTATCCGGAAAGTCGGTTACGTTTTGCTCTGTAGACGCTAGGGGCGGGAATATCGCGGCCATCTTGGTGTCAGAGCATTCATCTGTTCAGTGGCTATCCAGCCGTGCTAATGAAAGGTTACTGTTGCTGCTCATTTCCATACAATATTAGTTTCAAATGTGCGCTGCTATTAAAAATCCCACAACCTGTGAAGAGCGGTTGGTGATACGGTTTTTGTTGGCTAAAAACAATAAACCAATTGAGATTTAACACCAACTCTGTGAAGTTTATGGGAATGATATGATCACTGACGGCAGAATGCATCAATGGTGCATTAGGTTTAAAATTGGCCGAATAATGTGCACAACGAAGAACGAAGAGATGGCCAAGCATTGTGGCCGATGAAATTTTCTCTAAAGTCGATGAGAAAATTAAAGAAAAGACCGTCGGTTCACAATAACAGAGATATCGCTTAGTTTTCCATAAATTTCAAGAAGTTTGTTGCATGCAATTATTACACAAAAGTTAGGTTACCACAAATTTTGTGCAAGATGGGCATCGAAAATCTTGACCGAAACCTATAAAAATCAGTGTATGGCTGCTCTATTGACATTTTTGGACAGTTATGTAAAGGATGGTGACTCACTACTCGATCAAATCGTTACAAGAGATGAAACTTGGATGAAACATGTCAACTGCGAAACCAAATTGCAGTTTATGGAATGGGGACACACAAATTCCCCAAAAAATCAAGGAAATGCATGCAAACTTGTCTGCAAAACTTGTTGCAAAACCCAGGAAATGCATGCAGTTGTCTGCAAGGAAGATCATGGCAACTGTTTTTTGGGACAGGAAAGGAGTCCTTCTTGTTGATTACTTAGGACGTGGCACGACAATAAACTCTGCAAGGTATTGTGAAACCTTGGAAAATTTAAGATCAATTCAAAACAAGTGCAGAGGAAAGTTGAGTTCAAAAATTCTGTTTCTGCACGACAACGCCCGACCACACACAGCCAATCGAACTCGAGAAGTCCTGGATGTTTTCAAGAGGGAGGTGTTTCCATATCCACCTTACAGTTCGGATCTTGCTCCCAACGATTTCCTGCAATGAAAACCTGGCTTGCGACACAGCGTTTTGATGACGACGCAGAACTGCGGGAAGGCGCGACAACTTGGCTAAAGTCTCAGGCGGCAGAACTCTAGACACTGGAATTTTCAAAACTGGTTCACCATTATGATAAGTGTCTAAATTTATGTAGCGACAGTGTAGAAAAGTAGTATTTTAGTGCCACTTTCAAATGTATATAATACAATGTTTTTCTTGTACTCAGTTTTTTTTTAAACCAAAACTTAACCGACTTTCTGGATAGCCCTCGTGTGTGTGTGTGTGTGTGTGTGTGTGTATGCATGTTCTTGGAAAAAGTAACCAGGAGGATGGAAAAATATGACAGTGAAATAAACCTGACACTAATAAAAGAATAAACTGTGAAACTTTCAAAAAACCGGTTTAATAGTTTTTACATCTAAAGACGACACACATACAAACACTGCTTTTTATATTTTTAGATTTGTGGATTAACCAAAGACTGTGTTACCCACAGTGCTGTCTGCTGTACATACTTTTTGTAAAAAGTTAGTTTAAATTTCACTGGTGAAAATGTAACTTTTATGAAACAGGACCTTATCATTTTGCAGTTAAGTTTTTCTAAATTATTTTTAACTTCTACAGATCGTAAGCAACAGTTTTTTGAGAAAGAATATAATCTCACGCAACATCGGCTCACCTATAATCCGTGTCTTGTGACTGCGTCCAAGGTGTATCACTACGAGGAGATCCAGTTAAACTAATAAGGTTTCTGTGATCAATATCACCATGAGATAACGACAATGTCCTTAAATCTGTGTCTTCTTCTGTTAAAATTAACGAATCTGCTTCATCAAAGTCAGAAGGATCACCGTACCTGTAATACAAGTTCAAATTAAAAATTGTAAAAACATCCCTAACTTTTTCGAAAATTTCTCAGAATTTCAACAAAATGTATGAAGGGAAATTAACAACTTTTTTTGTATATAGAGGCTCCTTTATATACACATATTTTAAAGTTTTCTTGTCACTTTCAAACTGACAGATCTGAAACATAAATTATTTTGTTTTAAAATCTGTTACAATGATTTGTCTTATATTTCATATTACTAGCTAATCCACATACCATTATGTCAGTTTACCATATGGTTTAAGAAACTGAAACTTAGCAAAACTGGTTCAAATATTTACACATATATAGTAAATCGCTGTTAAATCGCTCTACACAGCATCTTGTGTAAAACACATGAAACTGGTTCAAATATTTACACATATATAGTAAATCGCTGTTAAATCGCTCTACACAGCATCTTGTGTAAAACACATGAAACTGGTTCAAATATTTACACATATATAGTAAATCGCTGTTAAATCGCTCTACACAGCATCTTGTGTAAAACACATGAAACTGGTTCAAATATTTACACATATATAGTAAATCGCTGTTAAATCGCTCTACACAGCATCTTGTGTAAAACACATGAAACTGGTTCAAATATTTACACATATATAGTAAATCGCTGTTAAATCGCTCTACACAGCATCTTGTGTAAAACACATGAAACTGGTTCAAATATTTACACATATATAGTAAATCGCTGTTAAATCCATTTACACAGCATCTTGTGTAAAACACATGAAACATTTTCAAATATTTACACATATATAGTAAATCGCTGTTAAATCCATTTACACAGCATCTTGTGTAAAACACATGAAACATTTTCAAATATTTACACATATATAGTAAATCACTGTTAAATCGCTCTACACAGCATCTTGTGTAAAACACATGAAACTGGTTCAAATATTTACACATATATAGTAAATCGCTCTATACAGCATCTTGTGTAAAACACATGATACTGGTTCAAATATTTACGTATATATAGTTCATTCCTGTTAAAACACTCTTAACAGTGTCTTGTGTAAAACGCTTATTATACCACAGGAAAATAAATATTGGTTTCCATAAATTTTAACCTGTAATTAAAAAAAAAAAATTATTAAAATAAAGAAATTTATTATTATTATCTTAAGTTTAAAGAAAAAGTACCCTACTGTGGTGTATTATTAGCGTAGTGGGTAACAATCATAATGGGACTCATGATCAACTTGGGCCATGGTTCAAATACCCCCTAATCTTTATATTTTTTTTAGCTGCTTTAAATTTTACTTTAGGCCTATTTACAAATACTTGTAGTAGAACAAATAAAAAAATATGAAGTACCAAACAGACCCAGCACAGTAAACCTAAACTTACTATTTGGAATAACTATTGTTTGCACTGCCTAGACTGACCTTTGGCCTTTTCAATTTATTTTAATTGTAAAATAGGTCTAAAATTTAGGCTAAATACTTTATTTTTTATAGTAATTAAAAATAACAATAAAAAAATATAATCTAGATATTGCATAAATTTGAATACCTCTTGTTTATATTATTGTAATTAGGCCTATTTAGAATCATTAACATTTATAAAACAAATTCATAATTAGAAAAAATGGTGGAATCTGACCTAAGTAAAATTTTTTGTTTTATTATTATTTTAGGCGTAAAGCACAATGAGGATATTATCGCCCCCCTAAATGTAAGTGTGAGTGTAAAGTGTTAAAGTCGTAAGTGTTTAAAGTTTAAGTGAGTGTTAGACTCAGGTACCACGAAGGACATATAAATCCTTTCTATAGGTACAGCTAGTCTGCACCCCCTGCGGGGTAAGTAAAATTTAAAGCAATTATTAAGACAAAATTAAGATTTTGGAGGATTCAAACCATGGCCTATTGATCATGAGTGGATTATCCATTACATTATTTTTCCAATTTTGTTATTGATAAAAAAATGTCCATGCACTTCTAGTGCAATATTCTATGTAAATTTACAGCAATTATTAAAAGACAAAATTAAGATTTTGGAGGATTCAAACCATGGCCTATTGATCATGAGTTCTGCTCATTATCCATTACATTATTTATCCAATTTTGTTACGGATAAAAAAATGTCCATGCACTTTTAGTGCAGTATTATTTCTTTAAACGTAGGCAATAATAATTTACCAATTTCTTTATTTAATAATTTTTTAAATTTAATTATGGGTTAAAATACATTAAAACGAATATTCATTGACAGATTAACTCATTTTTTAATAATTCATGTTTAAACAACACTAATTTCACTCGTGGGTAGACAGAATTATTGATGGAACGCCATGTTATTTCCCTATGGTTCTGATTCTCTGAGACACGTGTATACCGGTTAGAGTAGAAAATTAGAGTAATGCTATAAGATAGGTGCGCTGTAATTGTCATTGCCTAAACAACATAGGAAATGAGTTTCACAACCTACTTCTGCTTATTAACATCGAAACAACCACACCAAAAATCCCCGCATTTCTCTCCCAATTTGAAGAGCCTCAGCCTAATTCACTCCAAAACTACTTCAGATTGGTTCACAGTGCAGTGCGATTGAGATTTTTAGGCAAATACTCAAAGCAAGCAGACTTGTAGGGACAGTACAGTGAATGAATCTTCGGTGAGAAAGTCGTGAACAATTGGAAGAACCAATGTGCATGATGAAGATCGAAATGGCCCGGCCTTCACTAATTACAAGAGTTCTAGGAAAAAGTTGACAAAAAAATTCAGAAAAACGGCATTTTACGTTTTGGGCAATTTACAGGAATCTTTTCAAGGGATTCCAAGATCTCTTTACAAATCACATATCACCTCAGGTAAAAAAAATGTGTGCTCAATGGATCCCAATATTCTAATTTCATAAGACAGAATGGACGAGAGCAGCCCATCAATTTCTGACCCGATATAAAGATGGTGACAAATTTCTTTACTGCATGACAACAGTTGAGACTTAGGTTTCATATAAAACGACTGAATCAAGTGATTTTCACCTCTGCCCGAAACTGAAACAGTTCTTACATGAAAAACCATTTCACAAATGATGGATCTTTAAACATTAGTGACAGACTGGCTTAAATCATTAGCAATAAATGAATACAACAGCAGCTTTGAAAAACTTGATCGCGTTACTACAAAACTTGTTCCTTCTCGATAACAATTATGATTACGTAGAAAAATTGGGCAAGGTCCACTGAAATTGTGAATAAGTTTTACGTTAATATCTTGTTTTTATTGAGTTATATCTCAATATTCTTACAGACGACTCTCATATATGAATGTTAGCATTCTAGCATTCACAATTTTACTCAAATTTGATTCAAACTTAGCACAAAAACTGATTTTGGTTATACAGAGTGTCTACCAACTCCCTTAAGTAAAAATCAGGGACTTTTAGGGGACATATACTATAAAAACATAGGACCATGAATTTCTTCAACATTAGTGGCATCGTACATATTAGTTCCACGATTAAATACACTAGATTGGTTATAATAACCTTAAAATCAAGTTTTTTGGAAGCCTACTTGAATTTTTGGCTAATAGAGGCACATTCTACTATTTTTCCTTATTTATTGGCATTTCGGATCGCAATTTACAAATTCACTGAGAAGGGATTTTTTTTTTTGGTGTTTAACGTCCGACTATTGTGCACACATGGGCTAATGCAGACGATGGGATGATTTTATAGCTTATGAAAATGCCAAGCCCTGACCGGGAATCGAACTCGGGTCCTCGGGGTGAAAGCCCAGTACGCTATCAACTAGGTCACCGAGGCGGCTAACACTGAGAAGGGAAGGAAATTATTATTTTCTAGGGAAAAGGGGACATTAATTCTAAATTCCGGTATTATCCGTGACATCTGGGACTACTCGATAAAATCCGTGCCTTTTATGGGACATCGGGGATATCAGGGACTAATAGACACCCTATTATAGCTTGAACAAATTCAAAACTCAGCAAATCCTTTCAACTGTTTCAAAATAGCAGCCATTCCAAATCCTAAAATAACTTTTAAATCTCACATTTTTTAAATTTTGATTTCAACATTAAAATCTGCATAAACCGTTTTAAATTTTCAGGTCCCGTTGAAAATATAAAATGCTAATTTATGTAGGACTTGATGCTGCTGAAATCAGATTTTCAACAAAAATAAAGTAATTTTGTATTCATTATTGTAACAAGTCGGCTAGACAGTTGCAAGCCTTTAATTCTTAATACGAACACCATTACAGCTAAATGTTATTCATAAAACACAAACTTGTCGAAAAATGGTGGAGAAGCAGGTGTATCGGACCAAGTGGATTGGCCCCACGTAGGAAACTTTGGTGGCAATAACGGCGGATGGTTCCACGTCTTCTCGTCAACATTATCATCAAGATAATCATCCATAACACTGAGCTGTGGCACTGACTCGCCTGTTGAGTCGCTGGAGAGGCTGCGCCCGGTTGTGTTCATTCCTAGGGCTTTTAAAATTTCTGTGATATTTGTTGGCGTACTTTTACTAATGACTTCTATTGGTTTACCCTGAAACAATAATCAAAATTATTTACATACAGGTATAAGGGGTATGTAACCTTATAAACTGAGATCTGATGATGTTACAGTGTAACGAAAATTGTCATGTGAATGGAGAAGTTGTTGTGAACAGAATGACAAAATTTTAATAATGAATTGAAGACTATTATAAGAAGTTGATACTCAAGTGCTTATCAACAATATTGTTCATATGTATTTGGGAGTTTCTGCAATAATTATAATGCATAATTATAACTATAATGTATAACCATTATAATTATGGTAGGTATTCCGTTCTCTTGTTCATTTTTGTACAATAAATAAAGTCACTGTATTTTCTAATCGAAAATCTAGAGATATTCTCAATAAAACAAAAAATCTGTGTGTATCCTTTACCTATTCAATAATAATGCTAACTTCCTTTCCATTCCTACAGCCTGTTTTCTTTTTGAAATAGTTCTTACTTATTTTCGAAGTAATTACTGATACCATACATTATGTTGTTTATTTGTTTAGGTGTTTTATGAGGGCTATTTTTTTTTAAACCTCTGAATCGATTGTAAAGAGGTCTGTTGAGCATTAGAAAGCCGAACTGCAGACTAACTGTTAGTGCATCTCTCTGACTATAACCACTGCCATTTCCAACTTCATAATGCCATTTTGATCTGAGTTTTAAACTCATAAAGCCGCCTTGGTGGTCTTTTTTTAGTTGATAGCGTACTAGGCTTTCACCCTGAGGACCCGGGTTCGATTCCCAGCCAGGGCTTCGCATTTTCATATGCTATAAATCATACCATTGTCTGCATTAGCCCGAGTTTGCATAATAGTCGGACGTAAAAAAAAAAAAAAAAAATTAAATTTTATAACATATAATGGTTTATAATTTAACTTCTTTTAATAACAATAATAATTTTGTGTATGTGTGTGTATGTGCGCTAAAGAATAAATAAATGTTATAATATTCAACAGCCTGTGTTCGATAATTTGTACCTTACAGACCTACTTGTCAAAGAACTTGAAAATGTTTATCCAAACATTTTTTATTTATAAATTTTTATTTGCGAAGTAACTTACATCTGATATAGTATGTAATCCGAAGACACGAGTTATATTCTGCATAGTGATTGTAAAAATTTTTTATTTATAATATTGATTTTCATATAGTTATTAGAATAATTATTTAGAAACTTATATAATGCACAACTGTGACAAATACAGTTTAAAGAAATACATAAACACATGTGCGTTACCTCAATAGGTTCGTTCGTATTTGAATCTGAACGAAAATTATCAATTGGACTCTTATCATTGAGCAGATCGTTGGGGATTGGCGAAGCAGGGGTGTCGCTAAACAAATCCTTCTGAAACAAAGAATATCACAAAATATTTGAATACAATGATCCTAATTTTTTAAAAAAATATTTTCAATTGAGTTCTTTATTCGATAAACTAGGGATGGCAAGCATCGATTGTTTATTATAAAAAAAAAAACAATGTTTTGTTTCATAATGACGTTTTTGTCTTGATATACCAATGATGTAATTAAAAAGTATGGTAATGTTTCTAAGTATGCCAACGAGGGATCTCGAGTTCCGTTTTTCCGAACAGGTGAGTCAGTAGAGAAAAACCAAATTAAACTACACCAACTGTTAGTAATCTCTGGAAAGGTATCTCTTCCTAAATTAGCTTTGGTAGCAGAGCTAGCTGTATTATTTTCTACTCATACCTAGGGCCAAAATTATATTACATCTTGAACCATCTTTATATAACGCAGGGTGTTGCTTATAAATTTCAATAAACTCTGTTAAAAAAATCCTTGCTTAACAAGGAAATGACGCTCATTTTAAAAACAAAAAATGACTTTTTTAAAATCACATAACTATACCAAATCTGGACACGTTTACTGCACAGTTGACTCACAGATAACTCAGACACATGCTCACAGATTAAACACAAGACTTAACCTTATAGTTATCTATACAGGTAACTCTTGATTGTTTACTGTACTGTAAGGCCTGATGTCTCATCCCCACTAACACAAAGATGTCTCTGCAGTTTTACATAATTGCCACTCAAATCCATGGATTTATCTCTATGTCTATGGCCACCTTTTTTAAGAGGCCATTAAAGTTTTGTTATGTGGCTTGATACAGTGTGTTGTTGTGATGTGTGTGTGTTTTATTAGCGCTATAGTGTTTGACATTTTTCAGATATGCCAGATAAAATTCATTCAACCATTTACATTGGCAGCAATTCAAAATTTATTATTCTCGACATGATCTTACTGAATAAGGAAATTGCTATATAATCCAAAGCAGTTTTCAACACCATTCCAGATATTCCCACACAAAACTTATTAAACCTGTTCTAACGGTTCCACGAATAAGAACAATGACTTCTGGTTTATCAAACTAGTAAATATTTACGTAAAACGACAACAATATTTTCAATTACCTGCAACTGAAACTGTAAATCTGGGTTGCCCATAAAGCTGCTGAAACCACTACCAGTAAGAAAGGAAGAGTCCGGTGAGGGTTCATCACTGAAAGATGAAATATCTGGTGGTAGATTGATGTCCATACCATTGATAGGGAAATCTTCACCTAACAGTGGAGGCATTACATTGGAGGATGAATAAGAAAATGGCAATGGTGTAGGACTAATATAACCCGGTTTAGGGGGAGGGACTGAATAGTCAGCAACAGGAAATGTAGGAGACTCGTAATCCTTCGAAGGATAAGAATTATTTTCAGAAAAGAAAGGAGGCGATGTATTGAAGCTATTAGGTTGTGTCAAATAAGAAGATGAAGTAAATGGTGTTGTTTTCTGCGGATAACCTGAAGTATCTGGATTATACGGTGGTGATTTCGCAGGGTAAGCAGAATTCGCTGTATATGAGGGGGAAGCAGTTTTCGGGTAAACTGTGGTATTGTGTGACTTTGTTGATTTTGACATGAACGATGTTTTCGAAGAGTAAGAAGAAGTTGAATAGTCTGAGGTTATTGAATATGAAGTTGTTATCGGTGGCGTATAAGGAAGCGAATCGGGAGGAGGTACATACGGAGGTTTTGTTAATGTCGGAGGAGGTACGTAAGGTGGGATAGGAGGATTGGTTCCAACATAATTTTCTTCCGTCGTTGGGAATGAAGAAGGATCGTAAGAAGTAGGTATCGGCGCTGCAGATTGATATGATTGATTTGTAGTTGAATAGTCAGTACTAGTTGGAAATTCAGGTTCATAAGAGTCTGATCTAGAATGCTGGGATGCAGGCTTTGATGGTTTCCGTTTATAACTGCGAGGCGGTGTAGGAGGCTGGTAGGTTCGGAGAGGTGTGTCTGGCCTTGAATTACTAAAATCTTCTGACGAGTCTATGGAGTAAACTTTAGAATTAGAATCAGAAATGTTAATTTTCTCCGGTACAACAAGTTTGCCAATGAATGATCCCATAGCCTGGCCATATGGTTTGTCTGAAACAAATAACAAAATTAGGTTTAAGTATTATCAAAATAACAATGATGAGATAACATAATGGAAATACATTTTCAAAAATTAGCTATTCTATTTTTATTATTATTATTCTTTACAAAGCAGCCTAAGAATCCAAAAAGAACAGTTTATTATTATTATTTTTTATTCATTTATTTATTTTTTAATGTCCAACTATTGTGCACACTTGGGCTAATGCAGACGATGTGATGATTTATAGCGTACGAAAAATGCCAAGCACTGGCCAGGAATCGAATCCGGGTCCTCGGGGTGAATGCCCAGTACGCTATCAACTAGGCCAACGAGGCGGCTCAGTTTTATTAACTACAAGTTTCGGAAACAATATTGTACATCACTTTTCGTGAATTTTTGCATCCAGTGTTCATATCAAATTGGATTACAAAAATTACACCAAAAAAGAACATCCATTAATAGCTTAAATTTCTGTATGTTTTAATCGCCAGCAATATTATACACCTTTAACTCACAGCATTGTTTCTTGACCACTGTTTCTCGACTATTAAGTTGGCATTTCAGAAACAGATCACTAATTACAACTGCTGCAGTGTAGCCTCGTTGATATCAGCACCGCTAATTCAAAAAGCTGTTTTATCCAAACAAATTTATACTAAAAACTACACAAGGAACTTTAAACAATTTATTCAAATACTTGCCATCATTTGTGTATAAAATGCATTATAGAAGGTTTCAAGATCAACTCTTCTCAAATACATAACGTAACACCTAGATATGTAGCAAAAACATAAGCCTAGATGCCAAGACCTACGTTGAAATACTTAAAAAATAAATTAAAAAATATTTTGAAAAAAAATAAAAAATAAAAACACTCAGGACAGATCCTATGGACACTATGCAGATAGTTCTATTGTAAGTTATATTATATATTTGTATTGTGTAAGGTTTAGTAATGAGTGTACTGATTTACCAAACTTTGGGCTGAGAAACACATAACCAGTGGGCCAACAAGCGTGCTTGGCTCTCTATTATAAGGAAAATATAAATATTTGTAGCAAATTGGATAATGTCGTAGGTCAGTGTCATTCCCTGTGTTTAGTTATGTGTAATTAATTTGGAATTATTATAACTCATTAAGGCTAGTCCTAGAGTATTTGTCAGGAATTCTATTGAAGAATCAGTTTGTAAATTCCATTCCCTACAAGACCTTAGTAAGTTTGCTGATATTAATTTTGCTTAAAATCAATTGGAATAAGTACCATTAGAATAACATTTATGAAAAGAGTCACATTCTACTGGTGATACAGTGTTCTTAGAACACTGTCTCGTGTCTCTGACATGATCTGCAATATTGTACCTGTGTGTATTGTTACGAAAAAAGCAAATGTAACTGCTTATTTTTAAAAAGCTTGAACTTTTTAAAAAATAAAGTCTGAAGGCATTTTTGCTTCACCTTGATGATAAGGTAATCATTTAATAGCGATATTTTATTAATTTTTTACTATAAATATCTTTTGTTTTTCTTTGTTCGTTATAAACTTTTATAATTAGCATCTGCTGTGGTTTTATTCATCTGTTCTTACAGCAGTTTATTCTCAATATAAACGAACTTTGTTTTTGTGTACTTAGTGGGGTACTTTCTTTGCTTGTGCGCAGAACTGGTCACCTACTTTTCCACTAAATCATCCCTTCATCGTAGTGCTGGTCTTCTTTCCTCTGCTTGTTCCTGGGAATCCGTTTTGTAGTTAGTTTCACCCAGTACTGGTCTTCTTTCTTCCTCTGCTTGTTCCTGGGAATCCATTTTGTAGTTATTTCCACCCAGTGCTGGTCTTCTTTCTTCCTCTGCTTGTTCCTGGGAATCCATTTTGTAGTTAATTTCGCCCAGAGTTGGTCTTCTTTCTTCCTCTGCTTGTTCCTGGGAATCCATTTTGTAGTTAGTGTCGCCCAGAGTTGGTCTTCTTTCTTCCTCTGCTTGTTCCTGGGAATCCATATTGTAGTTAATTTCACCCAGTGCTGGTCTTCTTTCTTCCTCTGCTTGGTCCAGGAAATCCATTTTGTAACTACAGCTTTGAAACTAACTAGTTTCGCCCACAGTTGGTCTTCTTTCTTCCTCTGCTTGTTCCTGGGAATCCATTTTGTAGTTATTTCCACCCAGTGCTGGTCTTCTTTCTTCCTTTGCTTGTTCCTGGGAATCCATTTTGTAGTTAATTTCGCCCAGAGTTGGTCTTCTTTCTTCCTCTGCTTGGTCCAGGAAATCCATTTTGTAACTACAGCTTTGAAACTAACTAGTTTCGCCCAGAGTTGGTCTTCTTTCTTCCTCTGCTTGTTCCTGGGAATCCATTTTGTAGTTATTTCCACCCAGTGCTGGTCTTCTTTCTTCCTTTGCTTGTTCCTGGGAATCCATTTTGTAGTTAATTTCGCCCAGAGTTGGTCTTCTTTCTTCCTTTGCTTGTTCCTGGGAATCCATTTTGTAGTTAATTTCGCCCAGAGTTGGTCTTCTTTCTTCCTCTGCTTGTTCCTGGGAATCCATTTTGTAGTTATTTCCACCCAGTGCTGGTCTTCTTTCTTCCTTTGCTTGTTCCTGGGAATCCATTTTGTAGTTAATTTCGCCCAGAGTTGGTCTTCTTTCTTCCTCTGCTTGTTCCTGGGAATCCATTTTGTAGTTATTTCCACCCAGTGCTGGTCTTCTTTCTTCCTTTGCTTGTTCCTGGGAATCCATTTTGTAGTTAATTTCGCCCAGAGTTGGTCTTCTTTCTTCCTCTGCTTGTTCCTGGGAATCCATTTTGTAGTTAGTGTCGCCCAGAGTTGGTCTTCTTTCTTCCTCTGCTTGTTCCTGGGAATCCATTTTGTAGTTAATTTCGCCCAGAGTTGGTCTTCTTTCTTCCTCTGCTTGTTCCTGGGAATCCATTTTGTAGTTAGTGTCGCCCAGAGTTGGTCTTCTTTCTTCCTCTGCTTGTTCCTGGGAATCCATTTTGTAGTTAGTGTCGCCCAGAGTTGGTCTTCTTTCTTCCTCTGCTTGTTCCTGGGAATCCATATTGTAGTTAATTTCACCTAGTGCTGGTCTTCTTTCTTCCTCTGCTTGGTCCAGGAAATCAATTTTGTAACTACAGCTTTGAAACTAACTAGTTTCGCCCAGAGTTGGTCTTCTTTCTTCCTCTGCTTGTTCCTGGGAATCCATTTTGTAGTTAGTTTTTCCCAGTGCTGGTCTTCTTTCTTCCTCTGTTTGTCCCTTGGAATCCATTTTGTAATTAATTTCGCCCAACAGTGATCTTCCGTTCTTGTTACTTGACCAGCCCATTTCCATTTTAACATGTTCACTTCTCTCACCAAGTTCTTAATTTTCTCCTTCTTCACTAGCTTTCTATTGCTTATTGTCTCCTTCTGATTCACACCTAGCATACTTCTTATCACCCTGAATTATATAACTACCCAATATTCTATCTGATAATTTTGTGAAGGCCCAAGTTTGGTGTATAAAATAGCTGTATAAACACAGCTCAATAATACCTCACCTCAGCTTTCAACTGACTTGAGAAACTACCTTTAAAGATTTTTCTAAGGAACCAAAATTTTCTCCATCTAGAGTTTATCCTGTTGCTCACTTCTTTATTGCCTCTCTTCTGAAACGATACTGTTTGATCCAAACATTCATAGTTTTCCATGTATTCAATGTTAGTTTTCTCCACCAATATAGAGGTTATTGCCGCATTAGTAATTACTTTACCTTTGTCAGGATTCCATCTACCTTTACTCGCCGCCTCGGTGGTCTAGTGGATATCCCATCCAACTACGCTGCATATGTGGTTTAGTAGCGAGGTACATTTATCGTACAAAGTAAACATAAGAGTGCATCCATGTAAAGTGAACATGCAAGTAAGTTCATGCAAACTAAACATCAATAACGTCGGAATATAGGTTAGAAATACAGAATGGTAATAAATTGCAATGTATTGTACATTTATTGTAACAAATGTAATCTTCCTCGCCTTAATAACTCCCAAGGAAATGATGTAACATAGGCTATAATACAAGCAAAAAAATCATTAAAATCATGGCTCGCAAAAGTCCCTAAAAGTACCTCATTTAAAATTTAGCATTCTATAACTGAATTTTATTACGAATTAGCCGCCTCGGTGGCCTAGTTGATAGCGTACTAGGCTTTCACCCCGAGGATCCGGGTTCGATTCCCGGCGAGGGCTTGGCATTTTCATACGCTATAAATCATCCCACCATCTGCATTAGCCTAAGTGTGCACAATAGTCGGACGTTAAACCAAAAAAAAAAAATCTACTTTTACTCAGTCTTGCCAATTCTTCTAACATTTCCTGAAGATTCTCTCTCCTGTCCATCACCATCACTGTATCATCAGCTTCAGCGATGATAACCTTCAAGGTTTTTCGCCGGGAAAAAAAAATGTATCAGCAAACTGATTTGTATACAAAATATACTATTTAGGCCATATACAAAAAAAAAAAAAACAACAGATGGGTTTTTCAATATATTGGATGCCTTTATAATTACGCTCTCTTTAATCATCAGCTGATATAACTGCCACACATGGCTGGAAATGGTCTATATTATCTTTCACCAGATGCCAGACAATGTTTACAGCCAGCTGCTTCTCACAGCAAACCAAGAAGAGGACAAAATATGATTAGTAACTACTCTATCAGTTTTCTTTTGTTTTTAGATATATTATTGTTAACTAGTTTTAGTCATATATTTATAACTGTTATTTTGTTTTGTTTTATTTATTTGTTTTTGTTATTATAGTTTGTTGTTTGTTTTCTTAATAAAGTTAAATTTTTGTTTATTTTATTCATTGCTTTATAATTTTATTTTGAGTATCGGCGATAATAACCACATCAGTTTTTCGCCAGAAAAAAATCTGTCAGTTTTCTTATGTTTCTTACACATTAGCAGAAAGTGTGATAACAGCAGCCAGTTCTGGTTTTTGCAGGATCAGTTCGGTTGTTTTTCCTTTTTCTTTATGACAGAAGGTTTGCTGTCAATGTTACTAGGCCTACAGTCTTGTGTTTAGACACTTAGCACATAGCAACTGTTTTTTATATAATATATTTAATGATTGCTCTAAAACAAAGCTTATCTTACATTATTACGTTCACTTATCACAAACTATACCATTTTTACTAACCTGATATATTATCTTCTGGCAGATCAATATCAGACTCAGGTGATGGCGAAGGTGCGTTTACATCTGGAGATGGAATAGGACTTGGCAGAGTTAAAATGAGATCACCTAATTTTCTCTTCAGCGCTTTCACTCGGTTTCCGAAATTTCTGTAGGCCTGCAATGTGAATGCAACTACAGTATTATGAATTAAATAAGAAATTGTAGTAGCGAGTAAATGCAAAATAATAGCGAGAAAAATGCAATAGACAAATAAAAAGGTCTTGGTCAAATAAAAGGGTCTCGGTCTATTTGAGTTGAAAGCTGTTTCAAAAAGAAATTTTATTACAAGATGTTAAGATAGCTTTATGAACAAGCAAACAAGTACAGTAGAGTATCAATTAACCATCAGATTAATACTGTAAAATGAAATTTTTAAACAGTGTTCCGCAGTAAATAATTTGTAATAATTAATAGAAGTAACCTTCCAGACAAAACAAATAACTATAACTGGACAGACTTATGTGGCACAGTCAACCACAGATGACACTAATTGCTACCCTAAGCAAACATTAATAATCAAACAGTAAACAATCCTATCATCTCGTGAAATGAGACACTCAAATAGTGTCAACAAAGTTAGAAAGAGTGCAAGAACGTTTCTACTGAAAGATAAACACTCTCACATTATTTACGATAATACCATTCAGTGTATAGGTCGATCATGTAACAGTCACTTGAGTAATCTAAATAGTGTGCACCATGGTCTCGCATACATTATGTGAATACTTATCAAAGATTAAGTATGGATAATGTACTATATTAAAGAAAGTTTTATGTAAAATTTGTATGATACATAATTAAAGTTAAATAGAAAAGTTTTTACTATTTCCCAGAATAACAACAATAAAACATTCTGTGATGTAAATAGAGTATAGTATGTTATTTTTATCGTTCACCAAACATACGGGTGGCCTATTTCTGTTATTCGACTACTCTGTCATTTGTCACCACAATGGTTCTAAAAATTATGTTTAATCAAGACTCTACAGTACTTATGACCTTCATGAACCTTTCAAATTTGTATCCTCATCCTTGCAGAAAAACACTGTTATACTTATTTGCCTAAAAACAATTTTTACATCTTAAGATACCTGAATGCGTTGTGCACTGTGACACTATATGAACTATTAAAAGTCTCCCTATCATGTTTAGAAATAAACAAAATTATTCAACAAAAAGGTTTTGTAGAAATGCAAAATGTTTAGTCTGCAGAACAAGTATTATGTTTATGATACACTTAATTTAAAAGTTTTTTAAAAATTATCAATGAACTTTTAGTATACTTTTGCAAATATAAATTCAATTATATTATTATTTGGAATAGGCTAGACTTTCATTGCCTCCTCTGACGGTAACAAACAATCACTTTTACATTATCCTTAACTTCTATCTATTTATCCATTTAGACTGTTAAAACGCAAAATATTAAAATTATTAACATAAGGTTGACAAATATTCCAATACAAATTGACAACAATAACATGAGTTCTTTAGCACTAGTTATGAAAAGAACATATTATTTTTGGTAGGAAAACTAAATTAACGCTTTTTTAATCCACGAAAATGTCTGGCTGCGCTAATCATTTGAAATTGTGTCAAAAAATTACGCTAAATGTCCTGTCAAGAATCACCGCACTAAAAGCAAGGAATGAAGGATAAACGATCGTATGATGATTACATGATCAGAAGGCACAATAGAAATTCTTGATTTCTATTCTACTGTATCCATTGTATGTTCTTCAGTTGTACATTATTAACCCTTCAACATGTTAGTGCTTACAAATTACACACAACAATTCCCATCACTGTAGTGTTACAATGTAAATGTATGCACGATGACAAACGTGTTCCTGTATTGTTGGACTTTTAGATTAACAACTTCAGCTCTTAAATCTTTATAGAGTATATTGTCTACCTTTTTTTGTATTCTCTTTGCCAGGACATTTTTTTTTTTTATTCGTTATAAAGTTGAAATAACCTTGGCAACACGTTTGTTATCATTCTTGAAATCTTGACAGCTGATTTCTGTCATATGTACCGGCTCAGTTATTTAGTTTTTATTGTTTTATTGAGTTTTTTAATGGAAGCTTTTGTGTAATCATAATGATCATATTTATTACTTTTATACCTGAAACTATGTTTTGATCTGTGTGTGTGTGTGTGTGTGTGTGTTACATAAAAACACTGTGTTTCTTACTAGTTTACTGATTTAAAAATAATATTGATATAATTATCACTATATTATAGTGAGCTTGAAAATACTGACTACACACAAATAGAGATACAAAGACAACTTGAAAATAAATAATGATACTGACAAATAACCTATACTTAAACATAGGCCTACTTCTCTTTACTCACATGGGAAGGTATAGTATCTACAATATATAAATATATTGGTTGTTGCTTACATTACAAACGATCTTCGCTTCTCCACGTTGGTTCTCATAGAAAGCTTCGCTCAGATCTAACAATTCGATAAGTTGCCGCCTCTCTTCGGATTCATTCTTTAATGCTAAAATATACTTGTTCATCTTTGATACACCTTCATCCACTTCTTGCTCCAAGTCAGCGCCATGTCTTCTTTCTGTATTCATGTACACGAACAAAGAAAAATAAAATAATAATAATAAATGGTAAGAAAACATAAATCGTTTACATATTCAATTATTTCCTAACAAGTTTAGAAATAAACGTACTGCTGAACATAAATTTCTTAAATTTTTTTACATTAAAATTTCCACTGAATTTTTTTGATGATAAGAAAATATTCAAAGATAAGGACAAACCATAAATTTCCTAAACGATAAATTTCATCAAAATCGGTCATTTAGTTTAGCTTATAGTCAATATGGCCTATACAGACAGACTTTTTTGGGCTCAGGGGACCTGAACATTATTATTAAAACTCAAAAATTATTACTATTTTTCACAATCATACTTCATACTTTGTACAGTGAGAAAACCAAATCTATTCAGTTGCTAAACCGGATTCAAATTTGATCATTTCAAATGAATAACAACTATAATTCTAAATATTTTAATAAATAAGGGTCTCTGAAAGTTAAGAATGTTTTGATCTGACAAGCAACTCAATTCCCCCACAGTCATTGCTGTCGTATTGACCTTCCCACTGTTTCGTGCCACTCTGACGCTAACAGTGAGCCACTACAGTTATTTACTGCAACTATAAAATGTGTGAAAAATTAATGATCCTGCCAAGTGTGAGGTTCATAATGTAATACGCTTTCTGAATGTGAAAAAAATTCTGCTCTATCGAAATTTACAGACAGATAACAGAGGTTTACGGCAATGTGATGAATGAAGCTTCAGTATGAAAATGACATAACAAATGGCATGGACAGTTGTCGAGTGGCACTATGCTTCTTCATAACACATGTTTGCATACTGCTGCGTCGATGACAAATTTGCTTCAGCAGTATAAGTGGAAGTTTTTGAACATCTGCCTTATAGCGCGGACTTGGCCAGTGGTAACAAATTTTTCCCAAATTGAAGGATTTTTTTGGGCGGAAAACACTATTGAAGTGACAACAAACTAAGAGAGAGCGTTAGTGAGTGGTTCAACAATTTGATAGCAACTGAATATACAGAAGGCATAGAAATGCTGGTAACAAATGTTTAAATTTGAATGGTTATGTAAAAAATTCTTTTTATATTTTTCTTCTTTTCTGCTAGGATTATTATCACTGTGTTCAGTATAATGATCTGCCTTCCCTAGCTTCGTCAATTCTATTTTCACTGACGCGTTTCGGAGAACCTCCATCTTCAAAAACTTTTATTATGCATCACATTTAATAAGAGTTACACATACCTCGAGAAATAGAAAACTCAATGAAGGTACTACATATGGCAGAAAAAGGAAGATATATGAACATTTTAGAGAACTTGGAATTTTTAAATCTAAATTAAAGGGAGAAAACATAATAAATGAACAGATATCGTCGCAAGCAGATATTACGTTTAAAAATCTAAAATTTTTTAAAAATTAACAGGAGGGACGACCGTTGAAGAGAAAGTTTGAAAAGAGCCAATCAGAAACGAGCGAAAACGTATGATTTTGAAGTTTAAAGTACATGTGTTCAATAGAGGACGGGTACGAGGTGGAGATAGAAAATTATAAATAGGACAGGCCATAATATTGGTGACCAGTATAGATATAGTTTTTGAAGATGGACGTTCTCCGAAACGCATCAACAAAAGTAGAATTGACGAAGCTAGGGAAGGCAGATCATTATACTGAACAGTTAAGTAAAAAAATTAAATTATGTAAAAAAGTAGCTAAGATATCAAACGTGTTGTGAAATAAGTTTTGTTTCATTGCATTAATAAAATGCATTCATTGTCTTAATAGATCGTACAGCCTCAACACTTAATGGCATTTCTCCCACATATAAGTCTGTTAAATGTAATGACGAATTACGATACATGACTTTTAAATGCTTATATATCAGAAGATTTATTCTATGATATGCTTTGTAATATATTTACGTTGTTCAATTCACTGAATTTTCTAAAATTCATTCCTAACATGATTTTCATAGTAATGATAATTTCCAGATATTTTTTTTCTATGGATAATAACTGTAACACAGTAAACAGTGAACGGACTTTAAAGTGAAGACGACCAAAATAAAAATAAAATTTATTTTGTTTGAAATTTTGAAAGTGGGTAATAAAATTATGTATCTGAATTTTGTTGTTGTTGTTTTCCAATGGCTTCCGCTGGCTCACGCCATCTTTGATCTTGCTTCCCAGTAGAGGCCAGGGAGGTCTCCTCTTCTCTGCTTCTCTTCATCTAATTTTCTGCAGACCAGGAGGTGGTCCTTGTTCATGATGGTGTCTGGGCATTCACACAATGTGCAGTTGTCAGCCGAAAGACCGCGACAGATGTCCTCCTCTGGAGATCCTTGACCTTCCCATACAAGTCGAATACATTCTCATAAGGCTTGTTCTTTATGTCTTCCTTGACTTTGTTTGTAAATTCAAGATAAGATGTTCGTTTCAGTGCACTAATCCTAGCCTCCAGTGTGAGCATTCTTTTTGGTTTCTGCACTATAAGGGTTCCTTGTTTGGCCAGCTTGTCTGCCCGCTCATTCCCTTGTATGCCTACATAAGACGGGATCCACTGCAGAACCAATTCCTTGGTAATGTGTTTAACTATTTTGTATTTCTTCTGGATCGATTCTATCATAGAGCCTGCAGATGTGTTGTATCTGAATTTTTTAAATTATTTTTTTAATAGTTCCATTACATACGAAGTACATATTAAGAGTGAATAGTTTCAGTTCACCGGTGACTGAATGTGCTGTAGTAACTCCACTCTTAAACGTGCTAACAATCTAAGAATCAAACTGTTTAACAAAACTATTGTTTTTTCACGTAACTGAATGAATACATCCAAAAAACACAATACAAAAAAGGTAAAACAATTACTATTAATAATCAGGACACACAAAATTCTGTCCTCTTTTAACGGACTACCTCCTGCCCCACTTAGTCCATTAAACAGAATGTTTATTGTATATGAAAATAAAATAAATTACCTTTTAACGAATTAATCAATGCATCCGTGTCAGACAGAGACAGTGGGAATTCATTGACAACCTTAAGGCTCAAGTCAGTCTCATCTTCCAATGTTTTACAAGAACGGATTTTCGCAATTAAAGTTGCAGGCTAAAATAAAACATTCATTATTATATACTTTAGAAAATGCGTTCCATAAACCTAAGGAATCTTTAATGATAATTGAACCCAAATTTTTAGTTTGATAACTATATATTTTTTAATTTGGGAGGAACAAACAATTTGTGACTGAAATAATTATAAAACAAGATTTCTGCTAAATTGGTTCAACCAGTTTATAGATAAATGCACAAATAGAAAGACAAATAAACATCCCCAACATCCATTTTAATGCGTTTAAAACTAATTTGTCTTACTAAAAATACCTATATCAATTCTGCAAGCTTATAAAACTTCATCAGTAAATTTCAGATTTTCCGTGAAATTATGTAGTGTAAAAAACTATGGTTAGAAGAATTTCGCAAATAATTTGTAAAACGGTGACATGCAAATGCTTCTAAACAATTTTTACTTACTACTGTAAAGAAATTACCCCCTATTAAATTAAATTATATCTATACCCCTCGTCTATACATATAAATATGACTTAATTTCACTTTTTTAATCTATTTGCAGGTGAAGGTTACGGCTACCGCTGTTTTATCGATTACCTGGAAGTCTTGAGCTTCATGATTATTACTGGATGCTCTACTGCTCAGCAGTCCTGACAAGTCTACAAGGAACGCTTCGTCATATATGGAACGTTCATCCCAAATCTTGAAAAGACGCAATATCTTGTTCTTAACCTTGTCATCTCTGAAATAAATACTTCAGATTAGAAATAAAACTAATAAACACAATAACATTATAATAGGGGCCATAAGCACGGAATTTAACGGTATTTTAATAAGCATTTGAATATTTAAAAATTAAAACCAACCACATTTCGTTTTAGATAAACTTGTGTCACGAATACGTAACTGCCTTCAGTACATACATACCATATAAACCAGTCACTTTTTCTGGCAATTTTTTTATAATCATCGATAACTTATTTCTATATGTACCACTGCTCAAGGTCACTATTGTTACTATTGTTCGCTTTGTGCAAGTGTGTTCTCACTTTTGGCCGAATGGGTTTTTGGTGGTTTATATCTGGAAACCAATTACTGTCTTTTACTGATGGTTCTTTAACGTTAATGGCAGCTATTTCGGATCGTGTTGTCTGGCACCACTACACTATAAGACTGCAGGAAAAGTTATAAAACTGATTAGCTCATAAGAGCCAGCTTGGCGAATTTGACAGTACATCACAAATATAACTTTGTAGATTACAAAACTGGCGAAAAAGTGGAGTGTATTGAAAGAATATAGGGCTCTGATAAACGGAAGAATAAAAAACATCACTGAACTGGTCGACATATTTTGAATCATATTAGTCTAAATCCATCTGGCATTTTGCCATGAATATGGAAGCAGCTTTGACAAGTAGCATCTGCTACTGCTAGTGGTTGACATCACTTGGTTCATGTCACAATAAAACAGTGTCTATAATTTTTGAAAAAAAACCTTTTTTGAAACTTTTAGTAATGTTTTTTTAGTACCATACCCTTCACAAGTTCAAGGATTTTTGAGGTTATTTTGAAATTAAGTGACTGGTCTGTAACAAACTAAATCCTATGGCCCTCTTTATAGAGTAATAGCTTATTTAGAATCATGTTCTATTTGTATCTTTCATGTTATGTCTGAATATTAATTATTTTTGTAAAATGAAGTGTATTAAAAGTTTTGTTCTTTTTCCAGTCAAACACAGTAAATGATAATAACAATATTGGAACTGTAAATTGATATATATATTTTTTTTTTTGGTGTTTAACGTTCGACTATTGTGCACACTTGGGCTAATGCAGATGATTTATAGCGTATGAAAATTCCAAGCCCTGGCCAGGAATCGAACCCAGGTCCTCGGGGTGAAAGCCTAGTACGCTATCAACTAGGCCACCGAGGCAGCTCAAATTGACAGTTTATGCAATATTCAAAGTAGAATCGGACAGAAACAAATTAAACATATTTTAAAATTCACAGATGAAATAAAAATTCAAGAAGATAAATATAGCTATGTTACTAATTTTAATTGTAGGCTATAATAAAATAACTGCTCACCTAACTAAAGTAGTAGCTTTCTGTAAGGCTGTGCCCCAACTCTCGACAAAATCATATCCTTTACGCTTGCTGTATTGGATCACATCATTTGCCAAGTAGAATAAAGTCAGTCTTTGCTCAATTTTAACTGAAATTAAACAAATATTACACAAAATTAAAAAGGACATCAATATTATATCAATAATAATAATAAAAATATAATACAGTAGAACCCCTCAAATCTGAACTCTAGAAATCTGAAATATTGGGATATCTGAACACTTTTTTTAAAGTAAAAGTTTAGAAAAATTCATATACAGTGGTACCTCGATATACGAGTGCCCTAATATACAAGTGTTTTGAGATACGAGCCGCCGAGTGAGCGATATTTTGCTTTGAGATGAGAGCAAGATTTGAGATACAAGGAATCGCACACTACACCGCTGCACACGACACAACATGCGCCCCGCATGTTGGTGTCGTGTGCAGCGTCTAACAGTTTCTCTCACCTCAGATTAGATCTCAGTCTGTGTGCGCATGTTCTGGAAGGACCACTTTAACATCGTGATATGCCTAAGAATTATTGATCAGACCTGGCTGGGTGTTACAACGAGGACTTTAACCTCTGCATGGAAGAAGCTGTGACCTGAGGCTGTAGCTGAAATGACCTTCGAAGGATTGGAATCCAAAGTGTCTGCGGTAGAGGAGATTGTTTCTCTAGGAAAATCCATGGGTCTGGAGGTGGATGAGAGAGATATGAACAAACTCGTCGAGGAACAGTCTCAGGAGCTGACAACCGAGGAGTTACACGATCTACATGCGCAGCATCATACGGTGGTTCAACGAAAAATTAGTTTTGAAGAGAAGCCAGAGATGTAGGAGGTTATCTGTAAAAGAGATATAAAAGAGATCTTGGGAATGTGGGAGAAAGTTGTAGAGTTCGTAGATAAAAATCACCCCGAAAAAGTTGCAACTGGTCATACATCAGAGTTGTTCAACGAAACTTGCCTAACTCATTTCCGCAATATCCTAAAAGAGAGGAAGAAACAAACCTCCTTGGACAGTTATTATAAATGATCTGCAGGTGAAAATGAGCAATATGTGACAAAAAAAGCAAAGACCAGTGACGAAAATTAAGCGCTTCCGTAAGCACTTCCCTTTTTCTTTTATTATGTTCTTATAGAATATGTATTTGTTATTTATTATTAAATGTTTCTTCTTGAAAATAAATTTTTCTTATTCAAAAACACTTAACAAAAACAACTGAGGTGGTGTTTTGGGAGCTGAAACGGATTAATGGCATTTCAATTCATTTCAATGGGGAAAATTGCTTTGAGATACGAGGAAGGTTACGGAACGAATGAAACTCGTATGTCGAGGTACCACTGTAAAGACATGCTAAACTCATATGTTATGACAAAACTATAATATAGTATGTATAAACTTATTTTATATAACAAATTAGGCCTCTACTACATAAATAACATATATATCTACTTTACTATAAAAAGGACTAAATTATAACAAAATACAGGAGATAGAATGGTAGCCAGTTATAATGCACATTTATAATGACATTTTTGCATTTTAGTGCTGACTGCAGGGTATCAGATGAAGGAAAAAAATTATAGATAAGCATGTAATAGTATGTTTAAGCTAAATGAACTGTGTAAGCCACATACTGACAATATATCTGTTAGCTTTTTGGCTGTTATGCAACGATCTATTGTTGTTGTAAATTACTTGCGAGAAATGTGGCACAATGATCTATCTTCACTACACTTTAGCCAGTAATAGTTGTAAATAAATCCAATATGTGGTACCAGTGTCTATAATATTTAATTAAGGGATCATTTAGTTCACTTTTCTGCCACTTTCATATTTTTCTGTGTTACAGAAATGAAATTTTTTAGGGCTGTATTATAACCTCGTCCTTTGGTTTTGTTTACTAGGTACTCAAAATTGGCTGGCAATTATGATCTGTTTGTGTTTGGCGTTGATGACATAATTCAGTTAAATGTCATAATAGCCTATACGAAAATATTCAGGATTTATTAATAGAGAATATAATTGTATGACTGAAATAAAGTAGTTTACTGTATTTTGAAATTTATTTCTTTAATCAAAAATTAAAAACACAATTTCTTTAAATTAAAATTTGATTGAAACAAAAAATTACTACGTCAATAAATACTACACGATAATATCTACAAGAAAAGTGACTTCGTTCAGATTTTAAAAATGACAAATAGTAAATATATTTGAATATATAGATAGATCAATATGTACATTTTGACTAAGCCCGGCAGTTTTAGAAAGGGCATGTTATCGCAGCCTCTCTCCCCTCCTCAAATATAGTAGTAGTAGCCTATGGAAGATACAGGTTAAAGTACTGTTCATGAAGCAATGGAAACAATTAAGTATATTTACCTACTATTTTAGATAAGAGTGATTTATTAGTCTATTTTCTTTACAAGAATGGGACAGAGAGAGATTTTTTGTTATCAGTGGTAATATCGATTTGGAAGCAATATTTACCAAAGAATCAGTCATCACTTCTGCAAAAATAATGATCTACAAAAAAAACTAAAACGTATGAGTTATTTATATCCCCATGAAGAGTATTTATTTTCATTTCACACACACGCATTTATTTTCATTACACACTGAAAAGAGTGGACACAGACAGTCTGCATTACATCTGGGACACACTATAAACATAACTATAGTTAAGTACTAAGTATTGCAGATTTTTTAGCAAATCCAAATTGCTTACAGCATCAATTAGTTTGGACTTGAGAAGTTCTACTATATTCAATTCTAGAATTATTTACATGACTATAATATTGATGACAGTTCAAATTTTTTGTAAGGTGCACGTGTTAAAAATAATCTATATATATATATAAATGAATCGTTCTTTTGTTGCTGATACCATAACTTGAAAACAGTTGGACCGATTTGACTAATTATTTTTTCTTCAAATGTTGGAAATATTTTAAGGAAGGTTTTTACGGAGAAATAATATTATAAATATGAAAGTTTGTTTTTCAATCACATAACCAATTGAGATGAAATTTGGTAGGTACCTAAGATGAACGAAGACCTATTTTCACTTTGAAAAACCATTATACTACTTACCCAGTCCAACTTAATTATTTAATATTTAATTTTGTGACATGTTAACTGTATAACAGAGACGTTTTATATGTTTATTATATATTGGTAGGTGTTAATAATAAAAATTTAAATCATTTTAAACACCATTCCAAATTAATGATTTTGTTTTTAATTTTATGGTAAGTGTTAACTGTATAATAGTGGTGTTTTATACACTTATTACATATAAGGTGTGCACAGTAATAATAAATTATATAATTTATATATATATATATATATATATATATATATATATATATATATATATATATATATAAGGTGTGAATAATAAATATTTAAATTATTTTGAACATAATAATTTATACTGTTTATCCAGTCCAACTTAATTATTTAGTATTTAGTTTTGTGACATATGTTAACTGTATAGCAGTAACGTTTTATAAGTTTATTGTTTATTAGTAGGTGTGAATAATAAATATTTAAATTATATTACTACGCAGTCCAATTTAATTATTTTATTTATGTGACACTTAATAATTGTACAACAGTGATGCTTTTAGATTTTTTAAAATGTTTTCTTAAAAAAAAAAACAGAGGGTTATTATATATTTGTAGGTATGAATAATAAATATTTAAATTACTTTAAATATTGCACGTAGCACAGGTGCATTTGGTAAAGCCATACTTTTCTCATGACCAGCTATATGTAGAATGTTCACGTGTGTCCAATGCCCAGAATTTGTATGTATTAGTGCCAAATGGAAGGATATAAAACATAGTACATTGCAGCATCCTAAAATAATGCTCTATTCCGTACCTATGATTGCAACGGCCATGGACAAGTGAAACTAATAAGAGATGTTAATTAACTCTAGGTAAAATTGAAGGCGGAGTGGGATCTTCAATTCACAGCAAGGCACAACCTAAGACTCTACTAACACAAAGTCTGCTACTTCTTGTCTACTCCCGCACTTATTCCTGATTTATACTGTGTTGCTTTTTTTTCTTTTGTAACTATTTAACTTCTACCTGTATTGACCAACAACATGAATTAAATAATTTAATTGTTTTTATATTAATGCTCCCTGTATCGACTAACAATCTCAACTGATTCACAACATCTGCATTAATGTGAGCAAAGCCACGGGCAAAAGCTAGTACATTAATAACAACATAGTAAAGGATATTATATATTTGTAAGAAAAAAGTAGAAAATTATTTCTCTTAACATAAGTCCGTAGGTGTGGTTTGTCAAAGCAGTAATATTCGAAGTTAGCCTTGAAGGAATTGTCAATGTCTCAAAAAACCTATTTACACAGATTTTTAGACAATTACAATATAACTCAAAATAATTATACAATGGATACTATCACACAAATGTAATAAGGTGACCCACATAGGTTGGCCAAGAGTGGAATACTCATAAAAAATGCCCATATTATATGGGAGAATAAAGTAAAATGAAGAAAGCATTACGGCATTTACGACATAAGCCATTTTACTAAAGTAAGGATTTTTGAATAATTTTTATTTTATTACTTTGATATTCATTTGTAGAAGATTAAATTTATTTTGATAACTTTTGATTTTATGCTATTTTTAATGGAACTATATTGTGAAGTCATTGCTGTTTACATAGCATGGAGCTTGCTAGATTAAGGTGAATACTCAAATGAATTTTTCAAAGTATCAACTTTTTCATGCTCAAAAATTTTATGATTTTTTCAAATTTTATATCCAGACATATATTTGACCAGTTAAATAACCACTCGGATAAATTTTTTAATTATTTTACATCTGGACAAATCATTCATAGAACTAGCTTTAAAATTCTAATTCTATAGATTATAGAAAACATGGGGGTACAATTTCCTGGCGTATCGTATAAACAGCTTCATTACTCGCTGTATGCGACACGTGTTAGGGAGACTGGCTACTGTCAGACAACACGAATGTGATGCATAAACAGGATTCCAAAATTTTTTCTGTTTTTAAATTAATATTTACCTTGGAAATGATTTATTATTATAACTTGAGCAATCGTAGACAATAAAAACGTATTTTAGATAATTGAAATAACAAGTAGGCCCTACTTAGCTTGTAAAAATACTAAACATGTAGAGCCTACAACTGAGCTGTGCAATTTTGTAACAATGTAGCCGAATTACTATATTTTTTAGATATGTCATGGAACTTGTATTTTCTATCTATCTAGGATAATATAATTACACTCACAAGACATTCATAATCCGTTAATGATCCCTCAAAACACGATCTAGGTTCTGGGCATGACTCTAGCAGATCGTAAACAATCAGACAACATTGCATTTGCGAAAATTACCAAGATGGTCCGACAGTTCATTTTTCCAGTGGTAATTCGCTAATTGATAATAATAAAATAATTTATAAGTCTGATTTATAATTTAGATTTTCAATAATTTAATCACCGAATGGAACCCGTAAACAAGAGAGTAACTGAGTACTGGTCTACTGACTTCTTCTTCTTCTACGTTTCACCCACTTTGGGGGACGATTGATCAATCAATGCTCAGTGTGTCGTGCTCTCCTGTCCGCCCAGTATTTCTTCATCCTTTCAGATCTTGCCGTCCTCTCTGCCTCAGAAATCCTATATGGTATTTTGGTCTTGACCCTGTCCTGGAACCTCTTCATTTTACCTTCGATTATACTCTTTGCGGATCTATCTGCAAGCATCTCTTCTGTAATTTGAAACTCTCGTAGGTCCCTCTCTATCTCCTTAAACCAGTTCAGTTTGGTTTTTCTTATTGGAAAAAGTCGAAGATCCTTTTTGTTATCCTTTTTCGGTCCATTCAGTAGGATGTGACCATAGAAGTCAATCCTCCTTTTCTTTATTGTATGGGACATCTTTTCGGTCCTCCTATACAGGGTCTCATTACTAATGTGCACAAGTTTATTATTATAGAATTTGGGACCTAGAATTTTCCGTAGAATTTTTCTTTCTTTGATCTCCAACTTTTCCATTGGTCCATAAGTCGTTATGGACAACGTTTCCGCAGCGTAAAGGGCTTCAGGCTTGACTACAGTATTATAATGTCTTATCTTGGCATTCCAGGAGAGTGATATATAACGGCATTCCAGGAGGTCTACTGACTATATATATATATATTTTTTTTAAGGCGAAAAGCACATTGAGGCTATTATCGCCTCCTTAAGTATAAGTGTGAGAGTAAAGTGTTAAAGTCGTAAGTGTAAGTGTGTGTTAGACTCGTGTACCGCGAGGGACGTCTAAATCCTCTCAATAGGTGCAGCTAGTCGCACCCCCCTGCGGGGTCTACTTTCTATAAGCAACAGTATACACTAAGTTAATGTCTCGGACACTTACAAATAAAAAATTCAAATTTACAGCAAGAGTTAGAAACTATCTTACTATAAAATAAAACTTGTAGATTGAATATATTAATCAAAAAAATGTATGCCAGAGGCAGAAAGCCTTATCTAATCAACAACAGAGTGAAATTATAAATAAACTGTTGACTGTGAAGATAGTCACCACCAACAGATGCCAGTCTGACTAGATTTTTTAAAGTTTATACCAAACAGCCCCCAGTCAGGAGAGTCCACTCCTATTCTATAATATATACAATATTATAAATATTATTCCATAACCTAATATTAGCTATCTAAAGCTTACTTGAATGAAAATAACTGTCTAATCTAGGTTAGTACAACCTAGTTTTTTATAAATGTTACAAGCGCCATAATACAATATATGCAATAAATGTTATATGTGTCATATAAACTGTAATGCACTTTTTTGAATACAGAATAATTTTTTGAAACTATCGAAAAAAACTGTTTTTTCATTACTAAAAAATTAAGTTTTCTATTTGACAATAGTCCACCTCTTACACGACAAACATTAGAATAAAATCCTTTATTTTACCTACGTACATGCAAAATAAAATTTTAAATTAACATTAATACTTGTACAGTAATAGACGAAATGAATTGTAATGAATTTATTATAGTTTTACTTATTATAAATTCATTGAATAAAAATAGCAACCTTCATAAGACCAAATTATACACTTTCTTGCGTGTAACCCATTATTTAATTCGCTGTATTATCTAGTAGTTTCGTAAAAGGTGTGTGTCGAATACTCACAATGGTTATATAACCCATAGTTTGTTTTTTTGCTTGTTTTGTTGTTCCTAAAGTGCTGATAACAGTCTTCTTTTGAAAAACTTAAACGAAGTGGCTGTAGGTAATAAGAATTTATGCTCACATTACACAGTAATGAAGTAATACAACACCCAAACTTCAATCGAGCAGATTGAGCGATAAACAAGAACAAGTGTTTATACTCTAAGAGTGGTGCAGCCCGCTCAGTGCAATATTGCTGTGAAGAGTACACAGTATCAAGATCAGCCATCAATCATTTGCACTACTGCTTATAATATCGTTTTATCGATTTGTCTTTTGAATGTGAAATAGCTTTAAACCTAGATTCTGCCCCTCACAACTGCTTCTAACTTTCGACTAGTAAGCTTTTTATCACCTTTAAAATTTTCCACCAAAATTCAAGGCTTATTAACGATTTAATGGTTTATATAGTTGAGTGATCACTCTGTAGATGTACCACGCTAAGTGTTGTATCACTGCTGTTTGTAACCCGGTATTGTTCATGTACCATATCCGTGTTCGATACAAACCACGTTAGGTTCTTCACATACAACAGTGTTAGTTGGGTTTAGTTTTTTTTTAAAGTATGTTTTTAAGGTAACTTTAAACATGCAAGTTAAAAATAGCATGCATTTAATTAATCATTTTCACGCTAAAAAACATACCTACTTTTGCTCTGTACTGATTTTGATGTTAAGTGGGTTATTTATTTTAGATTTTTTTCAAATTCCCTGCAGTTTCCGCACTTCTATATTTTGTATTATTATTAATAGGCATTTATTATTACTAATAAAGTGTTTTGGCAAAGAAAATATGACAAAAGGCTTTAATGTCATAATTACTAGCATCACAACTAAAATATTCAAAAAAAATATAAAACAAGATTTAAATGGAAAAGCATATGTGTATATAATTATAAATGTGTAGGTTACAAAGATGTCTGTTATCTCTTTGTCAGAGAGATGTCTGTTATCTCTTTGTCAGAGAGATGTCTGTAATACTTTTCCATCCGTATTCTGGGCATGACTCTAGCAAATCATAAACAATCAGACAATATTGGATTTGCAAAAATTACATGCTTTATTGAGAGATCATAATGTTTTGCCAAATAGGTATAACTATCAGCAATGTGGTACCAGAATGACTTTGTACAATTGTATTTTTCACCATATTACATGAACAACTTTACTTCTTTCATCTGTATTCTGGGCATGACTCTAGCAGATCGAAAGCAATCAGACAAAATTGGATTTGCAAAAATTAAATTTTTTTTGTGAGATCATAATATTTTGCTAACTAGGTATAACTATCAGAAATGTGGTACCAGAATGACTTTGTGCAATGGTATTTTTCATTGTACTACGTGAATAACTGCACTGAATAGTAGTAGTAGACAGGGGAGAGAAAGAGAAAGATCAAATCACGTGCAGTGTAGTGCAAAAAGATAAGACTTTTGATAACATTTTTTGTTGGTTGTCATTTGGACAATACCATGTTCTCAACAACAATTTCTTCCCAAGAAACTAAACATTATAGTTACAGTTACATGACAAGTAATCAAAACATTCCTTTAGTAATATTGCTCATTTAACTTACCTTTCTTCAATACTTGTAACCACAATGTCACTATTTTCTTGTGATGTTGGGGATGCTCCAAACACCAAGTTGATAATGAGGATATATTCTCCTGTGTATCTTTTAATGTCAATAATCTTTTTTCAAACTGATGTTCATTAAATGTCGCCATTATATTATCTCATCGTTGTAAGACTAGGCCTTCACCTGTACAAAAAATAAAGTTTAATTAGTTAATATTGTTATCATTTAGATTTTTAATAAAAAGTAATCTTCATTCAATTTTAAATTTACTTTTGTTAAGACTATATAAAATTAAACCTATAATAAATTTTGAAATCCTTATTTAATTTTATTTTAAAAAAATATTGTGTGTGTATGTGTGTATTGTATTTGCTTTTTACTTTAAGGCGAAAAGAACATTGAGGCTATTATTCCTCCTTAAATGTAATTGTGAATGTAAAGTGTTAAGTCATAAGTGTAAGTTTAAGTGTGTTAGACTCAGGTACAGCGAGGAACATCTAAATCCTCTCAATATGTACAGCTAGTCTGCACCCCCTGCAAGGAGTGTATATTGTATTGACACACATGCACAGTTAATACAAATAGTTTTGTCTAAGGCCTTGACTATTTATTGAGGGAGGAAAATAAAACTTTATAGTGACATTTAAATTCAACAAAATTTTAAATAAATTATAATATTCGTATTTGATATAACTTTTAATATTTTCTTGATCCTTTTAAAGGTACTCTAATTTTTAATTTATGAAAGACTTTAAAAGGAAACTTTTTTCATAGTTTAAGTTACAAAGGGTTGATATATTTTTTAAATTATAGACACAGTGTTAACACTATTTCTTAAAAACTAGTACCATCAGACCAAGAGGATAAAATTAAAACCGTACTGCGATATTATTTGAACTATAACTTGCAATTAAAATGAAATCATAGTTAACACGTAATAATTCTTTTATCACCTGAGTAAATATGTACTGTGCCTAACCTATTTATAATGCACTCCAGAATTTTTTAATTTGCATAACACTGTATCTATTAAGTAGGCTGTCAAGTCTACTAAAATAAACAAAACTTTAACATCACAAAAGTTGTATAAAGTAACATTTCATGTGGGCTAAACATATAATATTAAGTATTGTAAAATTAATAAATTACATTACTGGGGTGTAATTAAAAAAACTGTATGCCTTACTATGTATGGTCTCCTGTATGTAACCTGTGAAACTATATATAAGCACTACACCACACTTATAAAAAGATCACAATTTACTCCTTACTTTTTAAATTTTCAATTTCTAAAAATCAAATTACTTAGGTATATTTTCACAATCAGAACAAATCGGTCATAAATAAAGAAATATTCTTTTTACAATATTATAATACAGTCCTGCAGAATTTTGATAAAAACAAAATAAATGCTTTTATAAATTACTACGTGTATAAAAACATAATGGAAAATATTATTATTCTTTAAAACTGCGTAACAGAAAAAACTAATATTTACAATTAAACAGGCATTATATTACACTGAAATTACTACACAAACTGATATAAATTAATTATTGGTCAAAAACACAACTACCATCAACGTTCAGTATTCACTAAAATTACCACATCTGATCCCGCTTTCACAGCCATTGAGCTATTACTATCGCCATATTCAACACAGATAATGAAACAAAACACAGGAAGAATATATATATATATATATATATATATATATATATATATATATATATATATATATATATATATATATATATATATATATATATATATATATATATATATATATATATATATATATATACATTTCCTATAATAACAGTAATGGTGCAATGATAATAAGCCTAATTGATAACAAATTTCAATTATACGGTAATATTAATTATATAATGACAAGTAATAGGTATCGGAGCTTCTAATTTTGTTCACCGATCTTGTTTATTTCAATTTTGTTTGTCATTTTGAGAATTGGGTGTTATTTTCATTCTTAATAATGAATATTGTGCAAAACTATCAGTAGTTACTATAAATATTGTCGTAATTTATTATAATTAATATTCTAAGAAGTTGTGTATTATGTAATTATAACATTTTCAATAATTTTTTTGAAAGTGCATGATAAATGTTCAATGAGTTATTTTAATTTAAACGTATTGTATTTTTATGATGTATACGTAAAGGTTAAACTAATTTCTAATTTTACACTTAATTTTATAATTATTAATAGCAAATTTTGAAGTGTACGCAGAAATAAATGTGAGGCTATATAGTATAATATTTCAAATTTATTTTACTGCAGATTATCTAACAAAAATAACACACCTATTGAATTGATCGTTACTTATTAGCACATCTGTGTTTAAAAGAAAGACAATTACAACGCGCGAAAATATGAAATTAAATCCAAAACGTTTTTATGGATAAATGTGAATTTGTGTAAACAACCTCATTAATTTTAATTACACAAATATACTATTTATTACTGAATAGAATTTTAAATACGAGGTACTGTAGTTTTTATCATTTTATTTAAATTAATTTTATTAAATTAAATTTATACATTTTTTTTCGACATTCAAAAAACATTCACAACCTTACAAAATTTGATTTAAAAACCCTTGTACACATTAAAGAATAACATTTACACAGTATTATCTTTACTTAATCTCTACACATTAGTGAAAATACCCAATTACCCATTTTTTAAGATATTCAAGTTTTTATTTCACAAGAGCTTATCCATTTATTATTACTATTACATTTGGTACGTATAGGAAGAAGGGACTAGTGTACGTATAGGGCTAGTCTGGACAATTATAATATTTTTCAAATTACAGCATTAGAATTTAAAATAATTTCTAGAGGTTGTTAGTACAAGTCTTCAACAGTTGATGAAATTAAAGAAAGTTTACTGTTTCTGTTTAAAAATTACGAGGATAATAACTTTTGAATAGTGTCTGTAAAAGCCCCCTCTTCTAACAGTACGTACCTAGCTCAAAAAATACTTATCAGGTTATTTGAAAAATACAATAAGGCAAAATCCTTTAATTGCTAAGTAAAAAATATCATCTGAAATTAATTAAGATACCCTGACCTACAAAAATGTTAAAAAATTGAATGTAAATTTTGGTAATACAGTTATCATCAAAGACATTACATTAGGTTATTTTTTTCTTTTTTTGAGATTATGGAGTTTGGTGGACCCCTGGCACCATGATTAAAGGACCAATATGCAACCAAGCTGCTTCGATTCTAGTTTCTTCATTACGTTTTAGCAGTCCCCTAACTAACTCATTTTGCTGGAGGTTCTCAGGTTCCTAGAAACCAAATAACCTTTGCCTCTTGTTGGCAAGAGCATCATCACAATTATAGATTGTTACCTGCAGTTCCCCTTCCTTCCTGCCTAAACCTATACAGTTTCTCCATGGTACATTCCCATCCTGTTCATGTGTATTTTCAGAACAAAGAGCCCATAATGTGTCCAATGGTTTTCTTCAGTTACTGTTTGCCTAGGGTCTTAATGTTCCTGGCTAACAACTCTCCAGTCCTGAAGTATTGTTCTTTTCAGCACTGTCATCACAGCCCTACAAGGGTATCCCTTGGAGGTCATCTGCTTCTAGATTACATATTTCATTAGAAGACCTTTGCTACAACCTCTAGAACCTTCTCAGTTCAATACCAAAGCTCTTTCTTTTCTCCGTTTGCATTTTCGCACTTCCAAAAGACGTTTGTTTGTACATCTACAAAAAACTGTCTGATATGATACAGGATGTTTTACTAAGTGGGATGTGTAATCTCATTTCTCGCTTCTTTCACTGCAGATCAAGTAGGTCTGATTAGCGTCTCTAAAGTCTGCTTGTGGGCTTTGAAGGTTTCCTTCTAGCCATCGGAATCCCACAAGTAGCTAGGGACATAAAATGTTCACCCATACCATGTAATGCATGTTTGGCTAGATTAAATCTGGAAGTACCCGGAGTCCACATGCTCAAGCTTTCCCTTACCAGTGCAGTCTTGCGGGTCCTATAATACAGTCCAAGCTGATCTGGGAGTGTTGGAAGAACCTTGACGTTTTATCCCGGGATAACTGGGTAACTCTTCACTGGGTTCCAGGGCATAGGGGAGTTGAGGGTAATGAGGAGGCAGATCGACTGGCTGGACTTGGATCTGCATCTGAGTTTATCGGACCTGAGCCGGCTTTAGGGATTTCTCTATCATTGCCAGGTCCGCTATTAATGAATGGATTACATGTCAACACCAGGTAAGATGGGAAAACCTTCATGGGCATTCCCATAGTAAACGTCTCTTAAGTAAAGTTCCATTTGGAGGACTTAAAGGAGCAGCAAATGTCCTGGGCAGAGCACAACTCAGGAGGTTCATGGGGCTCATAACAGGGCACTGTGGTCTGAGGGTGCACATGAACAGGATAGGTATGTACCATGGAGAAATCGTGTGTAGATTGTGCAGGAAGGAGGAGGAAACTGCAGGTCACATAATTTATGATTGTGAGGCTCTTGTTAGTAGGAGGCTAGGGGTTTTTGGTTTCCAAGACCCTAGGGATCTTCAGCAGAATGTGCTAGTCAGTGGGTTGTTGGAACTTATTAGGGACACCAATCTGCTGAACTAGGTATTTAAGAGGTAAGTTGCACAATAGGTCAATCGATCGCAGTGCCTGGGGTTGAATTATTCCTTCCTCTAGTAATAATCTTAATACCCGTGCAATCCTCGGGATGTGCTGTTCCACCTTGGCTTGGGAAGAAGCGATCTAACACCAGAGCAGACAGATAAAGAAAAGTTAGATCCGGCTAGGGCACCTCAGAATTGCCATACTTGTACTCATAATGTGTGAGCACCTGAAAGGCATACTTCCCTTCAGCTACTATTCATTTCTTGCTTTAGATCATATAACAAATTTTGACAATATTTGAGTGGCAACATAATCAAAATGTTTCTTAAAACTTATAAGCATAAATTATAACAATATACATTAGTGCAACATAAAAGACATCAACACTATGGATATTTGTCAAAAAAAAAAGTAAAAAGTAATTCTTTTTTTATATTACACTTTACATATTATCAAAGCAAGTTTTGCATCAGCATTGTGTTTAGAGTTTGGTACTACTGTATAACATTTTATTTGTAAGTCTATTAATTAAAATTACACGAAATATTTGTGTTGTGTTTGTCTTTCCTCAGAAACGTTTGATAATAGACACAAATGGAAACAAACTTAGATAAGGAGAATCAGGCTGAAAGTGACCAAGTTGTCGGTATCAAATTGCTCAAGGAAACATCACTACTGTCACTGACCAGTAAGCCGAGCATAGAGCTTGTTTTGGACGACACTCATGAACCTTCAAAGGATCTTCCGAGTGTTGGTAAAAGGCAACAAAGTAACGATGTGAATATAGAAAATCGACTAGAGGTAATATTGCACAGATCTAAAACAAATGTTTACTTATTTTAGCTGATTAAGGTTCTTCTTTATAGAGTAAAGCAGCGTAAAATGATATATTTTATTCCCTATATTTTTTTCCTAAATATTTTTTTTAGGTTAGGTTAATATATATATATATATATATATATATATATATATATATATATTGGTGTTTAATGTCCGACTATTGTGCACACTTGGGCTAATGCAGACGATGGGATGATTTATAGCGTATAAAAATGCCAAGCCCTGTCCGGGAATCGAACCCAAGTCCTCGGGATGAAAGCCTAGTACGCTATCAACTAGGCCACCGAGGCAGCTGAATATATATATATTAAACCTGATATACCATTACAGGCAGAGTTAAAATCTGTGCCTTGAAATTGCATTGAAAATTCAAAAATTAAATTTTTGATCAATTTTTATATTTTCAAAGTAGTTTGAAAATTTTAAATGTATTAACATAAAGCTTATGCCTTATGGCTACTGAGCATAAGGCTTACTTTTTAAAAAGTGGTGAATTGCAGCGGTGAAATCTGGTTTTCAAAAAAGTAAGATAAAGTTTATGGAGGTCAGTCTACACTTTTTTTTAAATACAAAAAATTCTCACATTAAAATATTCGTTTATACTTATGCTATCGGTTTTATTTGGAGATACATTATATTTTATTGTTTATGAACTATGGACGAACAAACTTTGATACAAATCTTTAGAGCCGTTTTTTTTTTTTTAGAAAATCCGATTTTTATAGTTGTGGCTAATAAGGGCTTGAAAACATTTTAAATGTAGAAAAAAATGTTTCCGAGATTTGGCAAACTACAAGCCAAAATTCTATTAGAATGGATCAATTAATTTAGCATCTAATAGCTACGTGCAGAGATGCACAAACGGGAATGTAAAAAAAAATGGTTCCGAGATTTGGCAAACTACAAGCCAAAATTCTATTAGAATGGATCAATTAATTTAGCATCTAATAGCTACGTGCAGAGATGCACAAACGGGAATGTAAAAAAAAATGGTTCCGAGATTTGGCAAACTACAAGCCAAAATTCTATTAGAATGGATCAATTAATTTAGCATCTAATAGCTACGTGCAGAGATGCACAAACGGGAATGTAAAAAAATGTTTCCGAGATTTGGCAAACTACAAGCCAAAATTCTATTAGAATGGATCAATTAATTTAGCATCTAATAGCTACGTGCAGAGATGCACAAACGGGAATGTAAAAAAAATGGTTCCGAGATTTGGCAAACTACAAGCCAAAATTCTATTAGAATGGATCAATTAATTTAGCATCTAATAGCTACGTGCAGAGATGCACAAACGGGAATGTAAAAAAAAAATGGTTCCGAGATTTGGCAAACTACAAGCCAAAATTCTATTAGAATGGATCAATTAATTTAGCATCTAATAGCTACCTGCAGAGATGCACAAACGGGAATGTAAAAAAAATGTTTCCGAGATTTGGCAAACTACAAGTCAAAATTCTATTAGAATGGATCAATTAATTTAGCATCTAATAGCTACGTGCAGAGATGCACAAACGGGCGTGTAAAAAAAAATGGTTCCGAGATTTGGCAAACTACAAGCCAAAATTCTATTAGAATGGATCAATTAATTTAGCATCTAATAGCTACGTGCAGAGATGCACAAACGGGAATGTAAAAAAAAAATGGTTCCGAGATTTGGCAAACTACAAGTCAAAATTCTATTAGAATGGATCAATTAATTTAGCATCTAATAGCTACGTGCAGAGATGCACAAACGGGAATGTAAAAAAAAATGGTTCCGAGATTTGGCAAACTACAAGCCAAAATTCTATTAGAATGGATCAATTAATTTAGCATCTAATAGCTACGTGCAGAGATGCACAAACGGGAATGTAAAAAAATGGTTCCGAGATTTGGCAAACTACAAGCCAAAATTCTATTAGAATGGATCAATTAATTTAGCATCTAATAGCTACGTGCAGAGATGCACAAACGGGAATGTAAAAAAAAAATGGTTCCGAGATTTGGCAAACTACAAGCCAAAATTCTATTAGAATGGATCAATTAATTTAGCATCTAATAGCTACGTGCAGAGATGCACAAACGGGAATGTAAAAAAAAATGGTTCCGAGATTTGGCAAACTACAAGCCAAAATTCTATTAGAATGGATCAATTAATTTAGCATCTAATAGCTACGTGCAGAGATGCACAAACGGGAATGTAAAAAAAAATGTTTCCGAGATTTGGCAAACTACAAGCCAAAATTCTATTAGAATGGATCAATTAATTTAGCATCTAATAGCTACGTGCAGAGATGCACAAACGGGAATGTAAAAAAAATGGTTCCGAGATTTGGCAAACTACAAGCCAAAATTCTATTAGAATGGATCAATTAATTTAGCATCTAATAGCTACGTGCAGAGATGCACAAACGGGAATGTAAAAAAAAATGGTTCCGAGATTTGGCAAACTACAAGCCAAAATTCTATTAGAATGGATCAATTAATTTAGCATCTAATAGCTACCTGCAGAGATGCACAAACGGGAATGTAAAAAAAATGTTTCCGAGATTTGGCAAACTACAAGTCAAAATTCTATTAGAATGGATCAATTAATTTAGCATCTAATAGCTACGTGCAGAGATGCACAAACGGGCGTGTAAAAAAAAATGGTTCCGAGATTTGGCAAACTACAAGCCAAAATTCTATTAGAATGGATCAATTAATTTAGCATCTAATAGCTACGTGCAGAGATGCACAAACGGGCGTGTAAAAAAAAAAATGGGATATTACTATAAAGACTGAAATTTCTAACGTTATATTTATGTTTTCTCGGAGAGCTAAAAAAAACCGTTTCAGGGGTTTTTTTAATGATTTTAAAGTCTTCACGAAAAAGTATCAAGTTTCAGCAAAAGTATCAGGCGTACAATAAATAAAGAAATATAGTATGAAAAAAGAGACTGCTGCAGTATTCTGCAAGTAACCTAAAAACACGTTAACGGTTTTATTGGTTTCAAACCTTTCCTGCCCCCTCCCTCAGAGCCTCAAAGCCCTTTGACGCATAGGAATCTGGGTTCTGTCGAATGTTTTATTGGGTTTCGGTCGGTCCCTCATGTCTCCTGGCACGCTGACCTACTTGGCAGAATCAATAAGCAACAGTTAGGTCTGACTTGGCGTCGCTTTGTGTTTAGGCTACGAGATACATGAACACCTACCGCCTGGAATCCAAGACGCCTTTCAATGTGGAAAAAGTGGTTGGAATCCTGAAGGAAGTGCTGACACGAGAGCTGGAGGAAGCCGCGTACGAGCCAGGAAATGCCATGAAAACATGCTTGACTCTCTCGGCCGAAATCAGAACACGCGTGAAAAGTTTTAATTTTGACAGGTTAGTTTTTCTCCCATGAATAAAATACGGAACGCTAATCGCAGCACGCAGTTGTCTCGCTGACGTGATGGAAGCGGATGCCAAAATGTAACAACGTTTTTTTTTGTTACCTTACAAAAACATTTTATATTTTATAAAAAACATTTTATATTGAAAATATAAAATGTTATAATTCAGCATATTCATATTACATAATTCATACAACATTAATTACATGCAACATAATTCATATTACAGCAGTTTTTAACGTTGGCGAAAACAGATTTTCAACAAAAGTAAGATAACAAAAAAAAGTAAAGATAACAAAAAAAGTAAAGATAACAAAAAAGTAAAGATAACAAAAAAAGTAAAGATAACAAAAAAGTAAAGATAACAAAAAAAGTAAAGATAACAAAAAAAGTAAAGATAACAAAAAAGTAAAGATAACAAAAACAAGTAAAGATAACAAAAAAAAACCATTTTTTTTATCTTACTTTTGTTGAAAATTTGTTTTCGCCTTAAAAACTGCTGTAATATGAATTATGTTGTAGTAATTGCATGTAATTAATGTTGTATGAATTATGTAATATGAATATGCTGAATTATAGCATTTTATATTTTCAATATATGAGAAAAATTTTAAATGCTGATTTATGCAGTTTTTCTAGACGAGTTACAATTTTTTAATGTTTGAAATGTCCTTAATTCCGAAACGGTTGAATGGATTTTATCAAAACATGAGGTCAGGATCGGCCCTCATTTAAGATCCCGATCTGGGTTTTATCACGATGGCCGATCAAATAGCATATTTTCTCCTAGAAATTCCGCTAAACAACTTTTATAAACAAATAATAATTAGAGCTTGACTTGGGGACAATACGTTTTGTATATATGGGTTTCGCTTGCTCCCTTTGAATGAAATACAGTTGTGTGTAAGCCTACTTTTAAATTAGTTTTAAACACTTCATAAAACTGGTTCGGATTTAATTTAAAAAATCACCCATTATTAACACCCAAAAGCCATGTACATTGAGGTTTACCTTACACAAAATTTTATCATGGAATTTGGAAGTGATTTGTGTCCATATTTGTCAGTTAAAATATCAGCTGCAGCTTAAAATAATCGCGGCACGCAGCTGTCTCGCTGACGTGATGGAAACGAATTTACAAACTAACGTTAAAACACATTTCAATTAAAAATATATAACCCTGACCGCAGTAAGTTTAATATTTTTTTTATTTTGTGTTTTAAAAAATTTGATTTCACTAAAATATTCAATCAATTGAAAAATTCAGTTTTATGCAGAATTCGATCACGGTGAAAACACATTTTGAAAAAAGCGGATGACAAAAAAATTATTTTTTCAAAATTTTGAACAGCCATTATGAAACAAACAGACTTTGATGGGTAACGAACTTTTCGGATAAGCTTATAAGTTCAAAGCTATTTTGTGCATTTGAATAAGCTCTTAAAAATCGATTTTTAAAACAGCTTCGTTAATCAGCAAAATCAGTTCAACCGTTTCAAAATGGCTGCCATTTCATTTTCTATAGGAATAATAACTTTTTGGAAATGTCATTTCACCATCGTAATCAATTATAATCACGACACGCAGCTGCCACGATGACGTGATAGAAGCTAATATCAGAAAGTATAATTTTCTTTATCTTACCCATTTTGAAATAATTATTTCACTATATAAGCATTCAAATAATACTGATTGTTGTCAATTTTTTTGTGTTTAACGTCCGACTATTGTGCACACTTGGGCTAATGTAGACGATGGGACGATTTATAGCGTATGAAAATGCCAAGCCCTGGCCGGGAATCGAACCCGGGTCCTCGGGGTGAAAGCCCATGCTATCAACTAGGCCACCAAAGCGGCACCGTTGTACAAGAATTTCTAAATTATCACAGATTTTGAAAATTCAAAACGTTAATTTACAGTTTTTAAAAAATTACGATGGTAAAATCAGTTTTTCAAAAACATTTATAAAAAATTATAAAATTCCCATTTTGAAACTGTTGAACAAATTTTAATGGTTAACAAACTCGCCCAAGCTATTACCATAATCGTTTTTTGTGTCATTTAAATTGGATTAAAATTGTGAACGTTAAAAAACACACACACACATATATATATATATATATATATATATATATATACATTGGTGCTTATTTGAAGGTCCCCCTGGGACTTTTCACTATAACTACTAATACCACATTTTTCCAACGGAAATTTACTAATAACATTAAAATCTGCATAAATTAGCATTTGAAATTCCACCAAAAATAAAAACGGCCGGGTTCATTTCTTATTTTCAAAAAACTCTGAAAATTTAAAATGCTAATATAAGCAGATTTTAAAACTAATAATGATAATGAAATCAGATTAAAAAAAGTACGAATAAAACCAATTTTGTTTGAAATTTGCTTCTATCAGGTGAGCGAAAAAATTGGGTACCGTGATTATTGTAACATCACGTAGTTTTAAAATAATAAACTTAAAAAACACACAAATTTGAAGATATGAGTACATAATTTGTTTTAGGATCGTATAGCGGTGAAGTAGGCAGTACTCATTAATATACAAGCAAAATGATTGGTAACAGTTTATATTCCAAGGAAGGGATGTTTACTAAATGTTTTTATTATGAAATGGTGTTGTCCATTTATTTCAAAGAACAGAATTTTCTTACAACCTTGTATCAGTCTTTTAACATTAGTTTTTTTTTTGGAGAGGAGGGAATTCAGAGAGGGAGCAAGAGACAGCATGACTGTTAGACAGAGATCGAAGATTGCAGGTTGCATCTTTTCATTTGCAGGAGTAAGCCAATTTTTTTAAAACACCCCCACGGCTAAAAGATTTCGTCTAGAACAGATATTTTTTTGGGAAAATAACCTTCAAACCTATCTGCACCTCGCTATGAAGTTTAAATTTTGATTCAATAAAAAATATATTTAAAAAAAAAAACAGTTTTTTTTAAAATGTCCGATATGGCAAAATGAGGGCAATTGAGGTATTGGTCGTGTTTAGTAGCACATAACCCCAAAATTTGGTTTAAATTGCTTCTTCCGTTTACACATGGGTGTGGATTAACTAAAACACAAAAAAGGCCATTTAAACCCCCCCAAAATGCTAAAAAAGTTTTTTTAAAATTTCTATGTGAAAATAACATGTCTCTAAACATGTGTGTGTTATTTAAGCCAAAATATCCGTAATTGTTTTTTTGATCGCACAACCTTAAGCAGTACACAATGGGATTAATTAGAGAGTGAGTAAATTTGTAATTATCAACATTTTAACAATAATGAAATTGTAAAAATATAACGAGAATCGCAATAACAATTCCTCGAATTATTTCTTTAGGACACCTTCTCTGAATCCACTTCATGATTATATTCTATGATATACTATCGGATTTTTTATTATAGACTTTGCTTCAAAAGTCAAGGGACTTTGATTCGTTTTTCCAAAGTAATGCAAGTAATAGTATAATAGCTTGGGGTGGGGTGTGCAATAATTGCATGCCTCTCCTCCAAGCATTGCAAAACAGAATTTTAAAAATTATTAATAAAAATGAATTTTTAACAGAGAAGAAACCTTTAACACTAGTGCAACTTTACCAATTGGAGTCTTTATTGTTTCATTATGTGACTTTAAAATGTACATACATAAATTCAAGCAGTAATACAAGCGTGATATCCAAAAATTGCAAAACAGTGAGAATAATATTTATATAAGAGCAATGCATGTATACAATTTACTACCTCAGGATATGAAATTAATATCATTCAATAAGATCTCTTTTCAAGTAAGAATGAAAAAATGGATGTTGCAAAAAAGTGATATTTTTGGTTATGGATTACAGATTGATGGCTGTGGTTGTTGAATATAGAATATGTAAAGCATATTGTAGGATAACCTTTACTTGAATCTTGTTTAGTTTTGTTTGTAGTTTTAAGGTATAGGGATTTGTTTCCCTCTGTGGTCTAGTCGACAGCATACTGGGCTTTCACCCCGAGGACCCGGGTTCGATTCCCGGCCAGGGCTTGGCATTTTCATACGCTATAAATCATCCCATCGTCTGCATTAGCCCAAGTGTGCACAACAGTCGGACGTTAAACACAAAAAATCCCTCAGTGGTTACATGCCAATCATTGTAAATATACTGGTTTGTTAAATAAATAAGTTTAGGAAATGAGGATACTTTGTTTTATCCTGAACACATACAATTTTTGTGAGAGTATATTTTAAGAAATAGTTTTTCGTAGCCATTTTGCTGTTGTTGAACTTCATGATTACACCAGATCTATTTGTGATAAAAAAATTATTTTGTATTGATTATAATGTCCTGAATATAACTGAAATTTGTTCAAACCTTTACTTTCTTACAGTTATTTTCTTCTGATATCTGCTTATAATAATATTAATCAAATAATATTTAATTTTACATAATTGTTACGAGATTATCAGTATAAATATTTCATAAATGAAAATATTTAATAATTATGTATTATTGAAAATTGATATTTATAGAAAAAGATACTCAGTGAAAGAAGTCTGGGTCCTAGCAATAGTGGATACACACCGTTACTTGAAAGAATCTGTCGGACTTTTACAGTCTTATTGTAGTGTTTCTCACTTTCAAAATAAAAGTTAGCATTTAATACAAATTGCTTTGGAGATTTACAAACATGAGATTTTGGCATGTTTTTGTAAATCACAGTGTAACAAATAGACAGATATTTGATTGTAACTTGGTGATTTTACTTATAACTACTCGTATGCCACCGACACATCAAACAAAGAAACTGACCACAATTCACAAATAAAAATGTTTATAACATTTACACACATGAATAATAATTAAAATATACCTAGAAATGACATTGGTAAGCCTACATTCTACTTGAGTAAAGGGGGAAGGTGAAGGACATTCAAATTAAGGAATTTGAAGTTATTCCTTCAAGTTATTTATAAAACAAAATCTTGTACTGTTACAGAAGCATAATATAGAATGTATTTTGCCTTCCATTTCTTTAAGTCGGGTTATGACTAGTTTTATGTAATGTTTAATATATACAAATTGCTCTTTTAAATGGACGGACCAATGAGAAACTTTTATGGTTTTTATTTTGTAGAGATAAGTTGTGGTATGCGAAAATAAAAGCTTGTAACTATAGTATTTTATCAACTTTTTGATAATAATTCAGTTTTTTTTTAAATACCGCTTTATGAAATAACTTACCAATAGACTATTTTCGCACAAAAAAACATGCTAAGTTAGTAACTATGAAGTTCAGCATTATTCACATAGTCAGGGTAAATAGTAGACACAAAAATCCCAATTTCTAGTATACCGTTCACATTACTGTGTTCAATCGCAACAAAAGAAATTTGTTTATGCCCAAAACATATTATTCTAAAAAAAAATACATATAACCTTTAAAAAATTGTATGTGTATTGTTCAGGATAAAATAGTGTACATGTAATTATATTGTGTTCAGTATAATTATGTGCCTTTCCTGGCTTCGTCAATTCTACTTTCGTGACGCGTTTCGGAGAACCTCCATCTTCAAAAACTATATCTATACTCCAGTATATAGTATAGAATATAGATATAGTTTTTGAAGATAGAGGTTCTTCGAAACGCGTCAACGAAAGTAGAATTGCCGAAGCTAGGGAAGACAGATCATAATACTGAACACAGTGATAATAATATTAGCAGAAAAGAAGAATATAAAAAGAATTTGTAATTATATTATTTTTCGTTTGTAAGAATGAATAATAGTCAGGGGTCTATAATAAAAAAATCTAAATTAATTTAATTAAAAAAAACTGCATTAATTTAGCACTAACTTTGTTCAAAAAACTGACTCACTGCTCGTATACCCTCTTCTCTACTCCCCGTCCATTGCAGAGCTAGTTTCCTCTACTGTTGGCACGATTAGTTTAGGCTTACTGCCACTAGGCCAGGCAGAAAGTGGAGGAGGATGTTTCACAATTGTTTCTGTTAACGTTTGCCAATAAAGCTATGTCTGTTTAACGTCTGTTTAAGCTATGTCAATAAAGCTAACCACTGTCCACGTCATAATTTTCTATGACAATCAATCTAAAATTGTTAGTAGCGATGAACTTGTGAGTTATGACTTAAGTCCAGCCACTTAATAAACAGCCTGCACGATAATTTCTCGCACATGTAAGAGAATTTCTCTCCAAGAGTTTAATTTTTTTTTTTTGTGTTTAACGTCTGACTATTGTGCACACTTGGGCTAATGCAGACAATGGGATGATTTATATCGTATGAAAATGCCAAGCCCTGGCCGGGAATTGAACCCGGGTCCTCGGGGTGAAAGCCCAGTACGCTATCAACCAGGCCACTGAGGCGGCTAGGTTCAATAACAGATGTTACAACTGTTACTACTCAGGGCTAGTGAAGAAAAAGGAGAGCTGTGGTGGGAGAAAGGTACTCAATCTATTACTCACGCATTTATTATCTCTATCTCATTGCTGTTCTTAGCAAGCCGTTCCTATAATTATGTTAACACTATCTGTATATTGCTGAGCATAAACAAATATTGATTTGCTGTCATGATGTTTATGTTACAGGTATAAAATTATATGCTTAGTAAGCATAGTGGAGAAGCAAATGCAGGACGTACTTTCAATGGCGAAGTTTCTGTGGGACACAGATCGAGACAGATTTGCAACTTTCTCTTTGTCAAACACACAACTCGCATCCATGGCCTGTGTTTTTGGCATCTACTATGAATAAAAGTTCTATGAATTATTATTTCTTTACTAAATTAAGTATGTATTTAAATTAAATAAATGTGTGCAAACTGTATTTAAAACTGATTGTACCTTATAACCAATATAATCTCGGAATGGCAAGCTTATCCGAAAAGGAAGTGTATTAGTGATTAGCATGCAGAAATAAACAAACATGATTCATGGCATCAAATAGGCAACAGCTGCCTCGGTGGCCTAGTTGATAGTGTACTGGGCTTTCACCCCGAGGACCCGGGTTCGATTCCCGGCCAGGGCTTGGCGTTTTCATAAGCTATAAATCATCCCATCGTCTGCATTAGCCCAAGTGTGCACAATAGTCGGACGTTAAAAAAAAAAAAAAAAAAAAAAAAAAAAAAAAAAAAAAAAAAATCAAATAGGCAACTTTGGAAGGAAAATTAAAAACATACTGATTTTACTAGGACATATGTTTGTACTTGAAGGAGAAGCGGAGTCTTATGATGGAGTAGCTGTATGGGGAATGTACATATATACAACACTTGCCTAATACATTGTTAACGCCAAGATATAAGACAGCTCCACCCCTGCCACTAGAAAAACCTGTAAGACTGATCTAGGTCAAGCACCACAGTAAAACAAACAACCTATATCTAGTATTTATTGGAATTCAATAAATGAATTTTGAAAAATATAGATTTTCACTTCAATAACTGCTGAAAGTTTTTTTGCAGTTATAACTGCAGCCTATACATTATGTTTCGTTACTCATAAACTAAATTTGATCAAAACTGTTAGAGCTGGTATTAAAAAAATCAAATTTATAAAAAAAGGTTAAAAATATACTACTACATACTAAACATCAAAATCTATCAATTGGTTGTCTCCACTAAAATGCACTAGTCCAAGTAAAAACCACTTTATTGATTAATGTGATCTTAAAATAGGTAGGCCTATACCCACAAAAGTGGCAAATTATATTTGTTTCATAACCACAATATATTCTTTATATTGTGTTTATTGAGAAAGTAAATTTAGCTACTAGGCGTAATGTAATCATACACAACATTCCTTCAGGCCAAACGCACAAGTGTATGAACATATGGAAACAAAAATAGACAAATTAACAAATACAGGAAAAGTTAGTTTAATACTAACATAAAAATTTCGACAATTATTTATTTAAAAAAAACCATATATATATACATTTAACATTATTCTAGCAGAGATCTTATAACAAACCTTTTGTACTGGAAACGAAAACAATAATTTGACACATATGGTCTAGATTTAAATGTACACAAATGTTTTAAAAGAATTATAAATGAAGGATAAAATTATAATAGATAACACAATAATAAAAGTAGCAACTAACTACTGACCTTAGTATATTCTTACAAAATATGCTTTAAACATTATTAGATTACAGTTTCAACAGGGAAAAAATCCGTTTTTTTATTAAAAACAAAAACTGATTTTTTAAGTATAGGCAAAACAGATCTTCATTCTCTATATAAATGAAGAAGATGATTATAGTACTTTATATATATATATATATATCCATACTTTATGCCAGTTAGTTAGATTAATGAGGATGAGGCATTGGCATTAACAAAAAAGGTAAACTTATGGTAGTACTTGCAGTCACGAACTAATAAACTTGAAGAATGCAAAATACTAATCATACTTGGGCCATGCTGGCCCTTACTTAGTATTTAAGTACAAAACATGTTTACTTCAGATGCCAACAAAGTACATATTCATTTTAAATAGATATTTTTTTAAACTTGTAAAATCGTCTGACCATGAACTACAATGCTAACCATTCTTGTTAAAAATAAGTATGATTATACAAGTTTTGTAACTTTGGCTTCCTACCGCTGAATTGATTTCACATTTTTTTTTAAATAAAGTTATTTCATTTTCTATCTGTAATTTACTGTAGGCAACTGCACTCTACACAGATGTTTTTATCAATATTAATTAACGCTTTGTACAAAATATTATGCAGGACAGTAAAGAACCTTCTAGGCTTTTTTTTATTTCAAATTGTTTAAATGCAAAAATTGTACAAACTTTAAATTACGGCTTCGAAACTGGTCATAAAAGAAGAATTTTCTGAATTTGTACTTTTTATTAATACTTCTTATTGATATCAAAAAGTGACAATGATAACACATTAGTATTTATAAAGAAAGCAGAATATTCAAATTTCAAAGGATTAAAAAAGAAAGAAAAGAAAATACCCGATTTTTTGATACACATGTTTATCAACCAAAGGTGAAATAGTGATAGTAAATTATAAATTTAGATGTTTTAAAATTTTAATTAACAACAAGTTTAATTAGTTACAATATTTAATAATGGAAAGAAATTTAGTTTTTTTTAAAAGAAATTACTGAAAAATCATAACTATGAACCTGTAGCCCTGAACAGACGACCTGATTTAAATTCTGTTTGACGGTAGTACTTATTTCTTAACTTTTCAAATATCGCATGATAATATAAGCTGTCATTTACAATACATTTCTTCCCAACAATTGTATGCACTCAGAAAAAACAGTTGTATCATAAATTTTGAACGACGTGAAAATTTTAAAATTCACCACCCTGTATAGGAAACAAACAAGATTTTTTCAGTAGATACTTTGTCTTCATTAACCTTAGTTATCAAAAACCTTTTAAAATAATGCCTGAGGTTCTTCTGCGAGTGTGTTTTTAATAAATATTACCTTTTCGTTTTTGATCAAATTTACAGTTTAAATATGACCTATTTTATGCTTGTTTCTAATTCTATTATCACCTCTGAATTGATTATTCTAAAGAAATGTTGCTGGAAAATTCAATTTTTATTTATTTATAATTATTTTTAATACTTAATGAAAAATAAAAAATATGTTCTAAAAATTGTAAAAGTTTTGACAAATTATTAATATAAATTAAAATTATTCAACTTAATAACAAATGTGGCTAAAAATCACACTTTTACTGTAATATTTAAGGTAGGTAAACAATACAGAAAACAGGAAATGTGATGGTTATATTACAAGTTGTCCACATACCTCTTGGTACCAAATATTGGTTACAAGCTTTATGCGTTCGGTTTGCTAGAAGAGCATCATAACTTTTTTGACTGACGCTGACTAGACATTAGGAAAGCCATTCCATGAGTACGGAAATGTTTATCAAGACAAGTCGGAGTGTCGAACTTTGCATAGCAGACTCGACACTGATTCTCTTCAATATTATCATTCACACAATCGGTATCTTCTTCATCTTCTTCCTTAACTGATTGTCCACCGCCCACATCATTCTGCTGTATATATTCTTTGACATTTTTAATTCGATGAAGGACAATTAAATGTTTTTCTAATGATGGTCGCACAACAAAACATAAACCGCACTCCAAACACTGGTAAGCATTGGGATCCGTTCGATGAATGACAACATGATTTCGAAACTCGTCCTCATTATCTGCTTTGAACCCACACTTTGAACACAGTACATTACTAGATTGCTTTTCAGGAATAATCTGGCCACTGACAAAATTTATTTTAGGATTAGTTTCTTCAGGGTTCGCTTCCATTTTGGGCTTTTTAAATTTCGTTCTACTTCTTGACAATTTTTTATTTTCGGAACTACTACAAGATGAATCGCTCTTTTCTTTTAGAAAACTGTCTTCAGTTTCATATTCGAAATCAAGATTAATTTTTCTTTTAACAGGGCGACGAGGTCTTTTTCTATTAAGTTTAGTTTCGTTGTTAGTTTTACTTCCAGCTAGTTCATTCGAAGATTTACCAGTTTTTGACGTTGTGTTTTGGTGTTCCTCGATATCTACTTGTTTGACGCACAGTTTACAGCAAAGTGATTGTGTGTTCAAGTTGGTACCAGGCAAAATGATTACCCGTTTTTTTTTACAAACGATACACGTTTCAATTCTTTTCTCCACGACGTGTTGTTCAAGACTGCATTCCCAGTCTTCTAAACTTAATGGATCTTTTTCACTCACTTCAATAACATCTTCATCTGAAGCAACAATTTTCCTCGTAATATTTGATTCTTCGTTATGAGAGTCTGAATCTTCCGAATAATTATGATTGCTTCCGACTGTTGGTTCTGGATTAATTTTTGCCTCTTGATAAAATTTTTGTAGTTGATTCATGACTTTAATACAGACTGATAAGTGCATCAAATATCCTGGTTTGTTATTGGTGTACCACTTCTTACATCCAGGACACTGGTAGGCATATGTAACTTGATTAGGGTTGCGAGCATGTACTGAAATATGCTGTGAAATGTTTCCTTTAGGGACTAAGTCCGAGCACAACGTACACTGTTGGTAATTAAGGGGAGTTATATCCATTCCCCCGTGATCTTTATTTTTATGTTTTTTCACTGAAATCAAGTTAAAGAAAGCCTTAGGACACTGGTTGCATTTGAATACTCTGTCCGTATGTAAAGAGAAAATATGACTCTCCAAGTGCGTCAGATTTGAGCAAGGTTTCCTACATTTAGAACAAATATACTTTACGTATCTCGATAAATGTCCACAGATGTACCTCAGATGTGGGAACAAATTTGCAAATTTACCAAACTGTTTACCACATTCTGGACATTTAAATGGCGGCAGTTTCATATGAACACGGAGATGAATTTTTAATGAACATTTTGTTGGTAAAATCATTCGGCAAACCCTACAAGTAAGATTTGAATCAGTTGGAATATTTGACCTATTCAGATGTTTTTCCATATCAAGCACTTTGATTCCGCATTCACTGCAATTAACAAAACTATTTTTTTTTTGAGAATTTATTTTTGTGCTATTTGTCATTCCGTTCTTTTTTGACAAACTAATAACTTTGTAGTTGACTGGTAAATTATTTTTAACCACTGGTAATGATTCTACAAATATACGTGGCATTTTTTCATTGGTGTTTTCATTTAATAAACTTTTAAAATTTGTGACGGTTTCTGCAACAGCCGAATGAATTTCTTCCTTACTTTTATTTTTATCTTGAAAATTCATCGAATGAACCTCATCAATATGGAGATTACACGATGTCTCGTCATTTTCAGAATTATCAATAATTCTTTTGTTGATTTTAAAAGAATCTGAATCAACATCGATGAACACAGCTGATGTACTTTTATTAGTATTTTTCTTACTATCTTGCATAGCTTGAGGCTTATCACGTTGAAGCCTCGCTATGTTTTTCTTAATGCTTTGTACAGGCTTATCACGTTGAACTGTCACATTTAATGGTGTGCTATTCTTAGCGCTTTGTACAGGCTTACCATGTTGAACTGTCACATTTAATGGTGTGCTATTCTTAGTGCTTTGTACAGGCTTATCAAACTGAACTGTTACACTTAATGGTGTTTTAGTATTAGTGTTTTGTACAGGCTTATCATGCATTGTCACATTTAATGGTGGACTCTTATTCGAATTTGCCAGTTGGTTAACGTTTGTCCTTGGAATACTGATGACAGATGTTAATGTTTTTGGCTTGTTTACAATAGATGTAGTCTTTTCAACAGTAGTATTGCTATTGGGAAATTTTGAAGTAACGTTTTTAGTAGGATTTTCTTCCCAGTTTTGTGTAATACTTTTAGGCAGCCCAGTTTCAAGCATATCTTTCGGAAGCGGTCTCAATACAACACTGGTTGGATCAATATTAATGGGAAGTTGCTTGTGAAGTCGCACATGCTTTAACATTACGCAGCGGTTATAAAATTTAATGTTGTGACAACAGATCCGGCACCAGTACGAGATCACAACACTGCGTCTAGTAAGGTGTTGCTTCAAACTGGATTCCAACATGAATCTGTAAAAAACAATGAAGTTATAATTAAAAAACAACAAAAAATACAAAACTATGATGACTTTATATATTATAAAGTATACTATTATCTGCTGCACTGGGGAGTGATGGATATTATGGCTAATATAATCCGCAAATTGATTAATAATTTTAAAATGTGAAGTAAGCGGTAAAAATTCGACTTATATAAATACAAACTTTACTTTACCCTAACAGCAGCAAAATGTGTTCCAGTGATCGGTGAGCAGTGATATACAACACTTAATTACAACATTTTTGTATCGATAGATCAAGAAAAAAAATAACACGTAACCAACGATATTTTTTAAGTTAATACAGATGTTTTAAAAACATCAATATTTGTTTTCTATTGCTATCCCTAGTCATGTATTTGGTCCAACATGCTTGGTCCTGTATGCTCAAGTTAGGCATATGCTTTGTTTAATTCACAAAAAATGTAAAATGTGTCAACTGTGGTATTTTCTTCACAATATTTCCAGTAATGTAGTTTTTTATGGAAAATTGTAAAGAAAGTTAAATTTTGCATCTTTGATTTTAGTTAAATTAATTTAACAGATTTCAAAAACACAGTTTAGTTTTAAAACTTGAATGTACTCATTTTTCCAATAAGTCAAATGACCTCTTAAATTTAACATATATTTAATTAAATTGTTATATATATATATATATATATATATATATATATATATATATTTACTTAACTAAGAGGCAGGTAGCTTACATTTATAACAACTTTCAATTAATATTTTAACTTTTTGTAAGACAATTTTTTTTAGTTTATAGGTGAAAAAAAAACAATTTGCTCATCATCGCCATTTTCAATTCAAGCATTTGTTCTTTCTTTCAAAAAATTCAATTTCGGTTTTAATATAAGTTCAAACAAATAACTTGAACACTACGAGACAACTGATAAATAAATAACACAGCACAAATCTTTTTCGAATTGTAAAAATACAATTGATAAAAAAAACAAAATAAATAATAAAGGGCTGTAAAAGAGCCCTGTGCATTTAAAACTAAGAAAATTAAATTTTATCAAATATGTTCACACCATGCAAGAACGTTAACACAAGGTTAATGGCCAAGTAATCGTCTCCCAACATCTCGTGAAAACAATCGCTTATTCCCCTAGAGCGACGGATATTGTTAAAACATCACAATTATAAAAAATGCGTTTATTCTTGTCAAATAAATTACATTGCACAAACCCAATAAAGTCGTAGAAATACTAAAACTAACAAACAATTAAAGTTAATAAATTAAAATTATCAGATTAAAACTAAGAAAATTAAATTTTATTAAATATGCAAAAAGGTTAACACAAGGTTAATGGCCAAGTAATCGTACTATTTTTTTGCAGAATCTAGGCAGCCCTAGAAGTCTTACAGTTAATTATACTTAACCACCAATGATGGTCTGGTTACACAATATGGTGGATCATTACGTCCCTTCATGTGTTCGTGTATAAACAAGGAATAACCTATGTATAACCATTTCTTCTCATGACTTATACGAATTAAAAATGCAAGCAAAAGACATGTCTGCCCTACCGAATCAAATTGTTATTTGTTAATGGATAATTTGTAACAAAATGTTGATTAAAAGAAAATGTCATTTTCAAAATTTAAGAAAACAACATTTTAAAAAAAGAAATAAGCAAGAATATTAATGTATACAAGGGACATTATAAGAGTATATAAGAGTAACCTAACCTAACAGGAAATTTGATTATAATAAAGAATTAATTACTTACACGTCACTACATTCTTCACAACGGTAAGTTGTCGAAGAAGCCACCATTTTAAAAGGCATATAAGGAGGTATTTGGTTTTCAATAATCTGTTTGTTTAAAACGTCTTCCTCGAATGTAGGGTCTTTAATCTTTACCTTACTGAAAGAAGGACTGACTGGTGTAAGCAGGGATTTCTGAACAGGCACCAGTTTCAGTTTTTTATTTGTTAAAGAATCCACTTCTACACTACCGTTCAATTTCAATACATATTGAACATTTTTGTTTTGTTTAGGAAGTCTTTTTAAGATCGGTATCATTTGCTTCGTACCTTGAGGCTGCTTGTCTTTTACGTAAATCGTTTTCACTTGCTGCGTAGAATTTTCCGAATAGGATGTGTTGGGCGGTAATTGTTTTACGGGTACAGAGGAAGTATCACTGTCAAGCACACATTCGACAATGCTACTCGCATCGGCCATTTCTGTGTCCCCTCCTCTGTATAATGTAATGGATTCATTATTCACTTTCTCAGTATCTTCTTTCTCGTCATCATTGATAACTTCACAATCGTCCAAAACAAAACAAGTTTTTTTTGCTTGTGGTGACAGACCAATTTCAGCCATTAAATTATTTTCTATTTCTTTTTCTAAATTGTCATCAATTTCTAAACCACAATCATCTTCATCGGCATCGTCTGAAATTTCGTCATAGTCCATTTCCTCATAATTCTTGTCAACCTTTGATGAATTTTCTACGTTATTACAAACCGAATCATGAGTTTTTTCGTTATTAATTGTAGCTTTTTTCAGTTCAGGAAATTTTGAAATTTCATTCACATTTATAACTTTTGCTTGTTTATCTGTTTTTGTTATTTTTTCTAATTTTTTAATTTCTTTATGCTCAGTTCGTTCACTCGAATCTATTACATTAAAATCATCTATCTGATCTTCGGTTTCTGTTGTTAAATTTTTTTCAGAAATTCTTTTTTCTCTCATGGTATTAATTTTGTTAAATGCTTGTTTTATTGAAGATATTATTCTATTGTTTGCATTCAACATGTTGAATTTAAAATTCGGGCTTCGTGCATCAGTATGAATTTCACTACCCTTAACTGACACTATATCACTAATAATTTTTTCCTTTGAACTTTCCATTTCACATTTTAAAGTTGTTCCTGTGTTTATCTCGCTTTTTTTATCAGTAAATTCCTTATCAAGGCCTTCTGTAATAGTTTTCTCTATAATCTGCCTTTCTACTAATTCAGAAACTGGACCGTTAATAACTGTCTTTTCAGTAACTATTGTATTTACAAAGCTTCCTGTATCTATAATCTGATCCTTTTCAGCAACACCTTCATTTAAAGAAGATTCTGGTTTCTCATCATTTTCATTAACAATATGTCCACTTAAAGAACTTTCTGTCCTTGGTGTTTCTTCTTCAGTCCCTTTATTTCCTGGTGTATGTAACTTCTCCCCTACCTTTGAAGTATCACTTACACAATTATCTTTTAAATGTTCGCTTTTGTCTTGAGCAATATCATTTTTATTCATTTTTTCTTTGTCCTCTTCTGCTTTATCTACGTAAGCTTCTAAGAAGTTGTTATTATTGCTAGTACCATCGCTATTACTGGATATTCCAGATGTTTCGTCGTCCATAAATATCTCATCATCATCTATATCCTAAACAAAAGTTTGTCTACAATTAATTACAGTAATTACCTTATTAAATATTTTCTTTTTTTAAACTGACATGGAAAAATAAGCTTAGTTATTATAAAGCTATTATTATAGAAATAAAAGCTTCTTTTTTTACATTTTAGGTTAGATATTTGGCAAGACTTATGAAAAACTATATTGCTAAATTTAGGTTAACATCTGAGGTCATTCAACTGTAGTTCAACAAGTTAGATAAAACAGAAGAGGTAAACAAACATTTCTTTTCCAGGTCAACAACAGCATTTGAGAAAACTCACTAAGTACATATATATATTTTTTTTAATTACATCTGATTTTTATTTTATAATAAATATGAAACATTAAAAAAAATATAAAATTTTAAAAATCAACATAAGCTTAACCACATTTGGGAAAATACAGAATATTTTAATTTCATTGTAAAAGCATTAAAACCTTAAAAAATGATGATAAAAGTCTTTTACGAAAACTATTGATTATAATACATTCAAGAAATATATTCAGAAATTTGAATAAACTGAAATGTCCGATCACCAATATCTTTATACTACCTGAATATTAGTCATGGCAGCATCCAGCATGGCTTCAGTAAGAAAGGATGGAAATAATTCCATTTCAACATTCATATTTTGTTCAAAACACTCTTCTATTACAGAAGCCATGGTGCCTGAAAAATTAAAAACATGTTAAGATGCTGTTAAACTTATACATGAGACATGACAATATGATTAGGAAGACATGGGGGGGAGCCGCCTCGGTGGCCTAGTTGATAGTGTACTGAGCTTTCACCCCAAAGACCCGGGTTTGATTCCCGGCCAGAGTTTGCCATTTTCATATGCTGTAAATCATCCCATCGTCTGCATTAGCCCAAGTGTGCACAATAGTCAAACGTTAAAAAAAAAAAAAAAAAAAAAAAAAAAAAAAAAAAAAAATTATTATAGACCCTGTTGGATCACGTAAAGCACTCCGACTCATGTCTTGCTCCTTCTAATCCTCCACACCTCCCTCATCCTGTCCCCATGGATCCTCTTCCGCTCCTCCATCCATTTTACCCCTGCTCTCTTTGAGTTTTCATTTTCTGGGACCTTCCAACCGAGCATCTTTCTCATGTATGCGTCCTGCCTTCAACGTCTGTTGAGTCTATTTCTGCGTCACGTAGGTCAATCCACGACGTTGTTAATTTGACTCCTTGTATATACTTAAGGATTCTGTTGGCAAGTCTCGTTGTTGGGAGTCTACTGATGTGTCCATAGAACCGAACAGCCCTCTTCATTCTCAGTAGCCGAACCCTTTGCGCAGCCTTCTCACCACCCGTGGGTTCAAGAATTTTTCCCAGATATTTGAAGTGCTTGACTCTGTTTATCTTACCATATTTTGTGTTTAGTTCTTGAATATTTAATTTTGAACAGAAGAATTCGGTTTTTTTAAACGAGATCTGTAGACTGATATATATATATATATATATATATATATATATATATATATATATATATATATATATATACAGGCCTACTCAGACTCACTATCACTAGTTTCAAATGATTACTCATACTACATAAGTAATTTTATACACAAAATTATAAAAAATTATTATAAAATTATAAAAATACATAAAAAAAAGGTCAAATGGAAGGCCTTATGAAACAAGAATCCAAAAAAAGGTAAAAATAGTAGAGGATAAGCTAATTCAACTGTTGATAAATACCTATGGATCTCACACTGCTGAAATCATAAGCTGGAATTTACAGTAAAATAACGAAAGTATAGATTAGCACAATGTTTCCTCGGTAACCCGGCAGATATTGGACCAGACCAAAAACACAGGATTTCTGGAAACCACTAATAATGACACATTTTAACAGCAAAAGCTATGTTTTATTGTATACATAAACGTATGTACTGTACTATACTCTATATTAGTATATACAACTGAAGTGTTAGCATAAACTAAAACTACAATAAAAAAAAATTTAACTTACAATACAGTACTGTATTGTTTTGTATCAATGGTCTACATCAGAGGTTCCCAATCGTTTTCTGTTTGCGGCTCCCTAAATAATCGGATTTTTTCTGCGGCGCTCTTAATACATCAGATTTTGGTGACCAGCTCACTACCCAAGCTTTAGGGACTAAAGCATGGGTGGGGAAGACATGCTTATGTATTAGGAGTTTCAAAAGATGCGGATTGAAAAGAAAACAATGAAAGACTTGAAAGTTGCTAAATTCTTGGAATTTTGTCAGCATACATGATTCTTGGTGTAAAAATTCGAGAATTGGAAATTCCAAGAAAACTGCCAAAATGTTTAATCGAACATTTTGCGGTGCCCTTATGATGGCACCGTGGCGCCCCGGGGAGCTGCAACGCACACTTTTGGGAATCACTGGTCTACATTATTCCAATGAAGTGGAAGGCATAAAATAATTTTAACTTGGCAGTTTTTCACCTGTCGTACTCAACAGCCGTATATCAAAACTTCTTTTGAATTTGTCCAACCAACCCTCACTGGTCTGAAAGTCATCTTTAATCATGATTTTCCTATAGAAAAATCTAGCTTTTCCCTTCAGAATTTCTCCTATTGCTTTCTTGTAAAAACAAAAAATAAAAGCTATCTTCAATTTGTGAAAACTCGCCAGTTTTCAATCATTGTCGTGCACTTTTTACATTTTTTTAAAACAAAGTTTCCTTTTGTCACTGTTCTTCCTTATGTCGTGACTTTTCTTTAGCTCGACAAACATCCATTTACAATGTACGGTTACAGTCAAATTCATATATGATTCCGTGATTAAAAAGAAAGATAAGGTACTCATGCAAAGTTATGATTATAAATTATCAGGGACCAGATAGCTTTAGTGTAGTAATGTCACAAATAACAACAAACATATTTATCTATAAATGCAGTAATATGTGTTTTGTCTGCGAAGCAGGACATGGCCCGTTGATAGATTAGAAAATAAGATAACTGACAGGGTATTTCCTGTCTCACAGACAGTAGATATTAACTCTACAGTAACAGTTCTGTAATTTTGCATAAAATTTCTAATATCAAATACAAACTTGCCTAGTCCATATTCTTTAGCAAGACTAACTAATGTTTCACCTTTTTCCAAATCGTCTCAAAATCTGGTTTTTATCCACAAGCGATAATGTTTTATGTTTCTGTTCACACTTTAGTGACATTTTTAACTTCACAGCACTGTTAACGCAAAATGAAATATGGCATGTTAGCGAATGAACACAACACAGAACAGACTGGCATAAGGCACAGTTAATACATACATTGTGCACACTATCACTCAGTCACTTGTCTCGAAATTATAGAGCTACTTGCTTTGCAGCTGTCTGTAAAAAATACGCCAGATTCCTGACCGGCCAGAGAAGTGAAGTGAAGTCTGGATTATAGACGAGTACTGTATTATATTAGGGAAACATGCAACAGTATTTCAAGCAGAAGTGTGGTCTGTTTTGGAATGCATGTACCTAACGTACCTGAGGTTGTCAATGAACAATCACAATTAGTTTAGATAGCCAATCCCTTATCTTATCAAGCCTATAAACACACAAGAATACCATTCCAAATTAGTGTAAGAATGCCATCAGAGTTTAACTAAGCTATCAACTCTGAACCAAGTGAAGTTGAGTTGTGTACCTGGTCACAAGCATATGATGGTTGAACTAGCAAAGAAAGGAGCAACAATCCTGTTAATTGGTCCAGAACTTGGAATTAGCAAAACTGCATTTTTTTCTTTTCCCAGCGAAAAACCGATGAGGTTATCATCACCGATACTCAAAATAAAATTATTAAGCAACAAATAAAATAAACAAAAATTTAACTTTAATAAGAAAACTAAAAACAAATCATAATAAGAAAAACAAATAAATAAAACAAAACAGAATAACGGTTATAAATATATGGCTAAAACTAGTTAATAATAATATATCTAAAAACAACAACAAACACACAAATTATTGTAGGGCTGTAAATTGGCCCTACAATAATAACAAGAAAAATAAAATAAATATAAACTTACCTAAAACTAAATAACAAAATTAAACAAATAACAAAACAAAACAGTAAATATAAACAGTCTTTTCAGGGCTGTAAAGGGGCCCTACCACAAACAATAACAAAATTATAAATTAATTTTATTTATAAAATTCAGACAATGAACAAAGTCTAGGATCTGGTCAACGGCCGAGGCACTATCTCCCAACATCGTCTGCAAACAATTGCTCAGACCACACATAACACGCAAATTTTGGAAACCATCACAATCAAGCAATATATGTTTTATTGTGACGGTTTCCCTACAGAACTCACATTCAGGTGGACCCCCGCCTCCCATCAGAAATCCATGCGTTAGCAAGAAATGACCAATACAGAGATGAGTTATCACCACCTCTTCCCTACGACTTGCACATATTGACGACCTCCAAGGACGAACAGTATTTTTAATTACCCTCAGTTTGTTGTTATCCGTGTCAGTCATTCTCCCAATCTACGAGAAGTAAATGTTTTGAAGCAAAACTGCAGTAAGAATAACCCTGAAAAGACGGATCTAGAAAGATACCTTTTACCACTGGAGAGTAAGCTTTATAGGTTACCGAATCAAGTCAATCAGAAATTACCATGGTAAGTATCCTCACTAAACAAAACAGTTACATTAGACTTGAGATTAGTGACTGAACACCATGGGCCTAGCTCAAGGACATTTGAAATGTAGATTGTGAGACCAAACACTGAACAGCTACAGGAGTGGTAAAAGTCATATGGCCTAACAGGCGCTCATACAGAAATTGAAGATATAGTGAAGCAAGTTCTAAGACTCACAGAGGACATACACTAAACTGGGGGCGCCTAAAGGTTAACACATGCTTCTAATATGATGAAAAAAACCTTTAGCATAACTCAGGGCTTAAAGATGAGTATCAATTAAAAACATCGTGATCTTTAACATCACTAAAATTTTTCACTGTCACTAAAACACTGAACAGTATCCCGATCCATATTTTTTTTATGTGAAACATTGATGGAGGGGGTTTTTGTTGGCAGGAAAGAGGATGAATATCAAATACTGATGAGGGGATAAAGTCAACACTGATGATTCGTAAAAGGGAAGGTGGATAGAACTTAAATTAGTTCACAAATTGCTTAGTTCGGTCACATTACTACTTCCTTGACCATTAAACTATGTTGAAGTGAAAAAAATGTTGTCTCAATATCAAGTTCCTTTGTTCAATATCAAAAATCTTTGTTATAAAACACTTACGCATCTTATTAAAAATTTCATGCGATGAAATTCTAAAAGCATTGGTATAGAAAACATCAACTTGACAACCGGTGAAAATCAATGTTTTGAAAATAATGTTGATAATTGATAAGACCATTCTCATGGACTGTATAAACTAAAGTAGGCTGCAATGTTTATTGAAGTCTCAGCTTGTTTTTACAAAATGTTGACAATTCATAAGACCATTCTCATGGACTGTATAAACTAAAGTAGGCTGCAATGTTTATTGAAGGCTCAGCTTGTTTTTTACAAAATGTTGACAATTCATAAGACCATTCTCATGGACTGTATAAACTAAAGTAGGCTGCAATGTTTATTGAAGGTTCAGCTTGTTTTTTACAAAATGTTGACAATTGCTAAGACCATTTTCATGGACTGTATAAACTAAAGTAGGCTGCAATGTTTATTGAAGGCTCAGCTTGTTTTTACAATGTTCGAAGATTTGGGAGTTTGTTAGATCAACTGTATAGATAAATAAAGACTAAAATAGTAGGATAATTTTAAGAATTTGGCCTAGTAATTTTGATTAAGTAAATTATGTTCTAAGCTTTGATATTTTGAGAGGTTAGGTAACTTTGTTAAGTTTTACTATTCTTTTATTGTAATATTTGGCATGTCACAAAAATATCAAACCTAATTTATAACATAAATTCGGAGAATTAAGCCTATATGTAATTGTGTTTACTTTCTCTCTATGCTATTTATTCAGCACAAGCTAAACAAAACTTATGTAAATTGTTAAGGACTAGGCAAGTTTGTATTCGATGTTAGAAACTTTAAGCAAAATTACAGAACTGTTATTTAACATCTTTTACTGTAGAGTTAATATCTACAGTATCTGTGAATCAGGCCCTGTCAATTATGTTATTTTCTAATCCATCAACAGGCCATGTACTTCTTCGCAGACAGCACACATGCTACTGCATTTATAGATAAATATGTATGTTGTTATTTGTGACGTTACTACACTAAAGTTATCTGGTTCCTGATAATTTATAATCATAACTTTGCATGAGTACTTTATCTTTCTTCTTAATCACTAAATCATATATGAATTTGACTGTAACCGTACAATGTAAATGAATGTGATTTTGTCGATTGAGGTGAAACGGCACTAATACCATTTTCAAATTAGGAAGGTGCATAATTACTTAAAAAAAATAATGTTCACCTTATTTAATTTTATCTTCCTAATTTTTTTTCTCAGTAGACGCCTATTTTCAGTTAATGTAGGCTACTAGAAAATTGAATAGCCTATGAGAAAAATACACAAGAAAATTAACACAGCAGATTTTCTGCTTAGAGTGCAAATGTACAGTGGAATAAAAGTAACACATAAAACAATTAAAATATTACTTGTTAAATAAGCACTTAACTAGGAACAATTCCATAAATCACATGCTAAAAATAAGTAGCCTTCAGTATTAATAACAGTAATGATTATTACATTTATCCCAATATATAAAGTGGAAATTATGTTTGGATCTCTGAAATGTTAAACGGTTTACAAATATCAAACACTCATGAATTACATACTCAAATTAATCGTATTAGTGAGCTGGTTTCAAATAAATTCACAAAACTGTAATTGATATTACAGGTTGATTGTAAGGTTACAGTGAAATTCATACATGATTTCGTGATTGAGAAGAAAGATATGGTATTGATGCAAAGTTACATTATCAGGGACCAGATAACTTTAGTGTAGTAATATCACAAATAACAACCAATAAAAAACATATTTATTTGGAAACGCAGTAGCATGTATTCTGTCTGCGAAGCAGGATGACCTGTCGACAGATACAAAAAACTACCTTTTATCATATTAATCCGAATAACGTCCGAACAAGGAAAAACTTTTCAGGGTACTACTCAGTTTTTCTATCCATACATAAGTTTTGAGGAAAAATCATTGGATTTTCTACATCTTTATAACATTTTTGTCTATCTCTTACTGTTTTCACATAAAATATTTAAAAAGTTTACACTGTACGAAAGCAAGAGTATGTAACTAAATCTACCTACAAATCATACTATACTAATATCAGCACAAAGCTGTGTAGCACTACAGGATTTTGTAGTGGTGATTGATGAGTCCATAGATAAAGTTTCTTAGATAAACTGTTTAAAATTGTTTAATAAGTAACTTACTTATTTTGACAAAAATAAATCATTAACTGTAAAGAATTAAATGTTAAATATTTTGTTCTGTCTTTAAGATCTTGATGTACTATTTTTTTTGGAGGACGGACTACGTAAAGCGTCCCTGATAACATAACATTCCTAACCATGCCTTTAACTTTAAGCTTAAATGTTTTGATAGGTTAGATGGTTCTTTTGTTTTATTTTTAGGATTAATTGTTACTACAGATTCTGAAATAAACTGATTCTGTAACTTTAGGCTAAATTTAAAACAAATACTGTATTTGATTGAAATAAGTCAGTTGATTTTGGTTTTACATAATATTTTAGTTATACTAATTTAGATAAGGGGGAACAAAGAAACACATGGAAAAAGTCAATGGAAGTAACTTGATCTGAACTTGTGTACAGGTCCGAATCTAGCGAACTGCCCATAATTTTACCAATTGAGCTACGAGCGCTCCCCTTATTATTATATTAAATGATCAACTGTTACAAAATTCTCTTGCTAGCGAAATAGGCCTTATAAAATGCAGTCGATTTGTCTCAATATTTACAAGGCGAATGTCGCTATAATATTTAATAGCCAAAGGATTATTAAATTATAAAATGTTTGTTCTAATAAGGTTATGAAACTATCAAGGTACTGGGAATAAAATTGTGGAAGTGGTGGTAATAGTGTATAGTGTGCGTATGAAACAACAATAATTATTTCAGCTAGTTCTTTTTTGTTATACAATTCTCTTTTAAACCCAAGAATTTTAGACTTGTTATATTAAATTTCAATCCTAACTAAACTGCTTTAATTAAAACATTATTAATCACTTACATTTTTTTTTTTTTTTGGTGTTTAACATCTGACTATTGTGCACACTTGGGCTAATGCAGATGATGGGATGATTTATAGCGTATGAAAATGCTAAGCCCTGGCCGGGAATCGAACCCAGGTCCTCGGGGTGAAAGCCCAGTACGCTATCAATTAGGCCACCGAGGCAGCTTGCAAAACTTACAAGTTTTAATAACTTTTCATCTAATAAAATTGAAATTTTGTTTTGATTTTTCTTAACATCCATACCTTTTGCCAGTTAAGACTAATGAGGAGAAATTATTGGTATTAATGGAAAAGTTTAAATTTACAGCAGTAACTGCAAGTCCCAAACATACGACCTTGAAGTTGTGGTTCAAAGAAGTAGCAAACTAACCCGTGTCTTAGCCATATCAACAAACATGCCTTATTAAATTGAAATGTTACGATGCAATAAATTATTTATACAATTCTTGCATGAAATTTGTGCGTTTATCAAAATAAATACACTAAGATTATAATTACCAAAAAATAAAACCTAAATATTTTGATACTTGTTTTAATGAGTCTAAAATAATATAGCCTTAAACTCAAATTTTGAATATAGCCTAAATCTTTGAACTTGTTATTGAAACTGTAATATCCTTTTAGTTTATTGCATTACAAGCCCTCTTAATATATTGCACTGATTTTTTTAAAGGAAAATATTCCTAAATTATAAAACAAAATTCTGTAATTAGTTACTGCCATATTATTTAATTTAGTTTTATCTGGATCAGATAAACACTGCAAATTAGGTTATGCAAGTGAATTTATAAAAACCACATACAGATATATATATATTTCTTTTTTAGATAAAATTACATTACCTATTAAATCACATGTATTCTTTATAAAATTACCCACTGGTTACATAAACTAAAAATGTAATGAAATTACAGAAAAAGTAGAAAATTAATTATTTTGTTATCAGTACTAATGACTTCAAAATGTTCAGTACAAAGTCCTACAGTTTGCCATGCCACTCTGTTCCTAGTGTTGCTACTGCCACTTGAATCTGAAGTTTGAACTGAGTAAGTTTTAGGTTATGTTATAAAACCCAGGTTTTAGGTTATGTTACTGAGATGGGGGTTAATAAATTAAAAAGGGAGTGAGGTTTCTGGTTTTAAAATTCCCATTACGATACACTTATGTGTTTTGTAATTATATTTTTGTAAATTTTTTATTCAATTTTACTTCTACTGCTAAAGTATAATATTTTTTTAATGATATAACATCCAGAAGTTATAATGGGAATAGACTGGTTATCTAAATGAACTGGACATGTTAAACATCAATTAGTCAAAAATATTCTTAGATTTTCAAATTATTGAAATCGTCGTTTTTAATAGTATCTCGAAAAACTGAACACTTATTTCATACAAATACTGGCAAAAAACTACACCAAAATTTGGTACAATGAACTCATTCAACAATATAACCTTGGTAAAACACCTCCTCTAAATTTTTTAAAAAAATTTATTTTTAAATAGTGCCATACTTTCAACCTGTCTGTTAAAATTGTAAGTTTTGTTTTGTTACAAATAAACTGGACTTTGATCATCATTACATTTGAATAGCAAAATTAGTGTGATTTGAAAATTTTTGTTGTAGTTAGTATAATTTAAACTGTAAAACATAACATATCTTTGTAATTATTATTGGGCTAGGTTTGGTAAGGGTAACAATATTTTAACATGTTATTAAAAAATGTACATCTTTCCTTTTAAGAGTAAGGCAAGCAAACATTATACATTTATTTAGTAAAAACCTAAAAAAATCTGTTATTTTTTGGCTCATAAAATTCTACTGATTGTTAAAACACTCATGGACAGGTAAAAAATTTAAATAAACCTCAATGATGAAAGGAGTTAATTAATCCCATTCATCAAAATTCCTTAGATTCAGGAAAATGCTTTGACAAGTGAAAAGTGTAAACATACCTCAATGATGAAGTAATTTCAATTTCATCTAATCATGCTATTTGAAATATCTTAGATTCAGGAAAATGCTTTGACAACTAAAAAGTTTAAACGAACTTAAGTGATGAAAGGAATTAAATAATCACTTTATACTTCAACATTCCTTAGATTCAAGGAAGTGATTTTTTCAATATTAAGAACTTACTCCTTTTTGGTAGGCCTGCTATTCTCAGCACTGTTTATATATTTAACTCATTTACTGATAAAAAACTTTGTAACCTTACAAGAAGGTAACAAAACATTTGTACAAAAGAAATACAAATACATATTATTAAATAGCAAGTAAATTAGTAAACTTTCATAACTAATTCTGAGGTTATGTGGTACTATGTTTTAAACAACTTGTTTCATTTAGTTGGTGGTCAAGGATTTTAAAAATCAAATTTTAAAAAAAAATTTTACTTCACTACTCCTCAAATTGTAAAATGAAACATTTACAGACATTAGGGATTAAATTCTACAACAAAAAATAAATCCTTAAAGGACAGCATTGCCTTTCATGAGGTTAGGGGTAAACACCATAACTATGCAATGCCTTTTTTATTACGGATATTTATACAAATCAATGTTTTTCCTTCCTCGTTATTAGTAATTCTTATAGTTTCCTTTCTTTAGTAATTCTTATAATTATTAGTAGGATTAATTAATTGGTCTATTAATACATAAGTTCAAGAGGCTTTATAAAACTGATATTGATTTATAATACCAACATTATTTAAGCTAATTATGCAGTTAAAACTATTTCTATATTTTGCAAAAGACCTAGGTTTCTACATTAAAACTAATTTCATAATAAGATAAATTTCTAGAAAGCTGTCATTCATATATTGAGATCAAGTAGGCTACATTAAGCTATTTTGTTAGTGTAGCATTTTGCTGTTTTTATTAACAAATTGTAGGAATCATGATTTTAATGTTCAAAGTTATGTTTAGAAGAGCATGTTTTTAAAATAGATATTCTTTGAAAGTAACACTTAGGAACACTACCTAACTTAACTGGCTTGAAATAATTTGTTAAATTTAAGTGAGATGTTAATTTTATCTCGTATCTGAATGACTTTAAATTAAAAATTGATACAGGGGCCTAATTTATTATTTGAATGTTCATTTATAAAATTAAAACCACCCATGTTCAAGTTTCCCCTGTTTATTATAAAATCAATTAATTAAAGGTGTTGATGGCTGAATTTCAAACTGATAGCCTGTAATTTAAAATTTGTTAATGTGATTTTAAAATATAAAGCTTTTTATAAAATATTATGCTTCCTAATTTATACTTGGTTATTTCACAATGTCTTAGAATTTGTTATAATGTGCTTGCTATAATCGCAGCATAAATTTTTGTAAATGTTGATTCTTTTGGGAAATTGTTCTTTACTTTGTATATTTTTTAGTATAAGTAAGAAAAATTTTAATAATTTTTTAGGGTTTATATTGTTTAAAACAGCTTTATATTGTTTTTTTTTTTAAATAAGCACGGCCAAACTAGAACTTTTTCGTTTGACCAATTAAAATTCTATATGCTATTTTTAGTAGGGTTGCTAGTATTTAACTTGAAAGACAATTATAAAACTTGAAAGCTACTAATTTTAAAGAATGTAAACCGAATACATTAAAAAAATACACAATTGTGCTGGGTGTCAAAAATGTTGATTGGTGCTAGTAAGATACTAAACCACAAAATATAGCGTATTATGTGCATTTGGTTTACTTGAAGTTACATGCTAAGAAAATAAAAATTTCTGTAGGCCTTTATTAAAGAAAAAAATGTGATTTTTTTTATTATTATCAATGGTGAAGAATAACTTAATATTGATTCAACAATGGACTTATTAAGAGTAAGGTCACCAGTTCAGTTGCTGTGATTAGATTTTTCTGCATAACATCAACAATTGACTTTATTAGCGTAACCAGCACTAAGACATAAAACAAAAAATAAATAATAGGGCTTAGTAGTCAATGTGGCTAAGATACCGGTCAGTCTACTGCCTCTCTGAATTGTACAAGGCTACCTTGGTGGCCTAGTGGATAGCATACCGAGGACCCGGGTTCGATTCCCGGCGAGGGCTTGGCATTTTCATACACTATAAATCATCCCACCGTCTGCATTAGCCCAAGTGTGCACAATAGTCTGACGTTAAAGAAAAAACAAAAAACAAAAATTGTACAATTTACTTCAAGGTCAGAGGTTTGAAATGCACTGCAGTGAGTTTTACCCCTTTGTTAACCCCGATCCCTTGCCTTCATACCCTAACTGGCGTGAACTATGGATGCTAAGAAAAAAAAATCATACAAAGTGATTTTGAAACTATATTAAAAATTCATAATGTCTATTAAATACATCTGAAATGGTAATGTCAATTTTAAATAGTCATGTACAGATTTTTTGGTTATTGAAGATTATAAAGCCGTAGGTATGTTGATAAAATTTGAATTTGTAGATAGACTGTAGGTAAAATTGTAGGTAGATTGTAGAGGTTCAAATCTATTACTTATTACTGTTGATTTTTTCTAAGCATTACATCATTCCTTTATCTTCAATAGTCCAACTGGCATACAATTTATATTTTGTACAATTCATTACTCTAATAATAAGTTTTTTTTTTAATATAATTGAATTATCAGAAATTTTGATGCAAAATTTTTCCCATACTGACTATATAAGAGTTTAACTTACAAATATGTTTTAAAATTAAACTAAGATATACTCTCACTACCTCCATGGACTCACTATACTCGTGCGTCTTGATTGTGGTTTGAAAAATTTTCTAGTTTGCTACAGCCTAATGTGAAGTGCCTAATTGTATCAAGTTTCATGGCTTTATATCTAACAACCAAGTTACTTTTTGTAGCCATGTTACACTTATCTTTGATAAAACTTCATAGTCAGATTATTTATTAGAGTAACATTCTTTAATACAACAAATACATAAAAACAATTAAACTTTAAGAAAAAAATTAGTTTTTTTTGTAAATGTTTAATTTTTTAGTAGTTTAAAAATTATTATTTACTGTAAAGTATAAATTTTGTGTGTGCTTAATTGCCTTTAAAACCAGTAAGATTAATAAAGATGGGAATTAAGTAAACGCATGGAAAAAATCAACAGTAGTAACTAGATTCTAACCTGCATACTGATCCAAGTTCTAATAAACTGCCCCGCTATCATACCGGCAGAGCTACGCCACTCTTCACAATGATTAAGAAAACATAAATTTTGAGTTTTTTAGAACACCTGAAAAATATGAAATAATTTGTCAGAGACTAGTAAGTTGTAATTAATTAAAAATAAATATCCATTTGGTAATACAGAGGTATGGTAGATATAATCAATTAATTAAATATGTGCCCCCTTGCAACTTTAACAATACACCCTTTGCCCCCACAGCAGCAGACAGAGAAAACGAGTCGTTTTAATATGTTGTCATTCTCCAAATTACTAACTAAATAAAAATACACTTATATTACCTAACTCTGAAACTATTACTATACCTTATCAATATATTTTACATTATTTTAACCTCACTTTTTGCCTGATATGTACATACTAAATGTAAAGCTGTCTGGTAATCCAGTCGGCAGAGGAGTCTAACATTTGCTTGAGCAGATTTAAGACTCAAGAATTTCTCTGTTGTCTTGCATCAATTCTGAGTATAATCATGTGCTTGAGCATCACTGGATGACAGTATGGTGGGTATACTTTTCTACCGCTTTTCCAGCTAGTATGATGTTTTTCAATCCAGAATTTTTTTGTACCTCCACAATGTGAGGGGCTATTTACATAACTGGTTAGGCCCCGTTAAGTACTGTAATATTGAAGATCAAAATTTCTAATATTTATTTGTAAAATTTTAAAGGTATAAAAACAATGATTTTAAATTTACTTAACAAGTACCTGTTAAGAATATTTCAATTTTCTGTAATAAAAATTAGTGAAATTATAATTTAATATATAAAGAAGTAATTTAAAAGGAATTGCTATTATAATTTATATTTATAAATATTATAAAGGTATTTTAGTTTAAAATTTACCTCTTTACATTCAATTTGAGAGTAAGATAACATCAAATCTTTTTCAATTAGGAATACAACTTAAATTAGTTAACTCCATTTTTAACTAAGCTCAGTTGGATAATATTAGTTTTTATTTTCTTAAAATTAATTATCCAAAAACAGTATGCAATTTTTAAAACCAAATTTTTATTTTTATGAAAAACATAAAGACAATGCACATGGTTTTAAAGCATGAAACCATACCACACAGTACCACCACCACTACCAATGGCACAACACAAACATTGAATACATGACTCATAGAAAGAGACCAAAATAATGCCTTCTAGATATAATATCACAAAAATTAAATAACTTTTTTACCTTTTATCTGAATTTTTTGTGAATAAAATATTTCACATTAAATTTCGGTTTTAAAGATTTAAACAAGACGCATGTTTCCTAATAAACATTAGTAAAAATAGCTCTTTCTAAATGTTTGCTACTATTTCTTCTTACCAGTGTAACATCCAGTTAGGGTGGACTTCTGAAGTACAGAAACAGCTGTTCACAACTACGTGGTCATATTGTTGTACCGATAAAGATAGGTTATGTTACGAAGTTCCAAAAACTAATTTTTCAGCATTTTATTATTTCATCGTATGTAATTTTAAATAACTTTCACTTCATAATAAACGATAAACTACAATCATAAAAAAATGTAAAGTACTGTATTTACTTACTGTACCTTATACAAGTTTTTTTATATACAAGTTTCTATGCAAATAATATGTTAAGTACCTACTCGATTCCAAATAAATTCTTTCTTTAATTAGCTTTTTTTATGTATGTTTTAAAAAAAATGGTCCAACTAATTTCGAGTTTAGTAAAACATTCGTACATAAACACACTGTAGTTAAGGGAGTTTCAATGGTCGAACAACCACAGTAGTCGGTGTCGGTACTGTACTTAAAAGTTACAAGCAATTTATTAATTTTAAATTTTGCTACCCTGAAGTTTTTAAGTAGATTACATACTTACTACTCGCTCTAACTTATAAACAAATCAATTACAATTTAAGTAAAAACTTATATTATTTTTGCTTTTCTATTAAATGTGGGTGAGGGTATGTTTTGAGTAAAACCATAATTACATTTCAGGAATAACAATAATAGCTGATAGCCATAATGTAACAGATGTTTTGGGTATAAAAGTAATAATTTATAAAATATTGGTATCTGATTGAATACAGTATTTAATTTGAAGTAGTTTGCAAAAATTTAACTAATAAAAGTTATAAAATTTGTACTATACATTGTACAGTAATCTTACATAAAAAAAATAAATGCATGGCATTCATAAAAATGGTCACAATTTTTGTCACATTTACTCATAAAGCATATCGTTTTTATTTCAAACTTGTTACAGGTACTGAAATATACTATTGAGTTTTTGAAATCCATTATGACTAACATTTAATTAAAATTAATTTAAGGGCTATAGTTTAATGAAAATCTCTAAAACATTTTAAGAAAATTTTACAAATTGTATGGATTTTTAAACCAATTAAACCAAGATTTTTGTAAATCATGTTTCCCTACTTAATTTTGAACTAAAAAATATAATACTTTTCTGAGTTCGAGGCATCAAAACTGATATCAATTTTAAAACTATCGATTTTTTTTATTCTCACAATTTTTTTCTGTACCGACTACAAATCTTTAGATTTATCACGATTTCTTAAATAACATTAATTTTTATGTAGTTTTTTTATTCTTCAAAAATTCTTAATATGTACCTACTTGTTTTTTTGATACATTTAGTATGATAGCCAATCTTAATTTCATCTTGGTATTAAAATGAGGCAAAACATACTTTTACTATGTTGAATTTATTGGTGCCACTTCACCTGTAAAGTAATAACTACACTACTTAACAAAACATGTATAACACAGAGTTATAATACCTAAGTACCTGGTTAAGTTCCTTGGAGAAACTTCGTATGAAGGAAAATTAAAACACTAATATAGTTTCACAAAATTCTTTTAGTATTCTTTAGTAACATATGTTTCGTTGTGAGACATCTTCAGATATACTAAAGCTAAAAATTATAAAGTATGCTTATATATTAAGACAGTTAAAACTGGAATGGAGAATAGTAAAGAAATTTTTTTCTTTTTTTTCCGGAGAAAAACGAATAAGGTTATCATCACCATAAAGGTAAAGAAAGGAAGGACTGATAACTATGTAGGAAATATTTTTTAATTTGAGTAGCATCACTGTAATCCATAAAAAAACTGAAAGGCATAAAACTAAATAATTTAGAAATTCTAAAAAAGTATAGATCTATTTGTAAAAATTCAGAATTTAATTTAAATGAACAGATTAACTTTAACCCCTCCTTACTCAAGCCTATTTATTGCTTAGTAGTTTTTCCCAACCTGCTGTTCACTGACTTTTTTCTGGTAAAAAAAACCGTAAGGGTCATCATCGCTATGGTATGAAAATAAACTTATAAAGAATAAAATTTAAAAAATGAGAGGTACCATAGAATGGAAAGTAATAATAATAAAAGTAATTAAAACAAAACAAAACATAATAAAAACCTATAATTACTTACCTAAAAAAAAGTGGCAGTTGCATGACTGCCGACAGAAGTGACTACTTCTTATCACGGGTTATGGCTACATATTTTACACCACAAAATAAAATTTATAATCGATTTTCAAATACATGTTCATTTCAGTTTAATACATTTCTAAATACAATATTATATGATTTTATGGTTTTTTGCAAAGACATAGATTTTTGCTACTCGACACTAGAATAGGTTATAACTGACATGGGAGAAGCACGGAGTCCCAAATGTATTCCTGCTACTCTTAATATCTTACCCTGTGACTTATTGTCATTGTAAATGCCAACTTCAATGGACACTGCAATATTTTAATGGAAAGGCAGGTCGTTTGGAATTATAGGATTGTTTCAATTAAAATAATTGCAAATGTAAGCTTATAATTTTATAATAAATAATAACAGGGATTCAGATTTTTAAAACGGAAATACATCTATGTCCATCTCAGGTACCTAAACCATGTTCATTTTAAATTTCATCTCAATCGGTCCAGTAGTTAATGAGTGATTGAATAACAAACAAAAACACACACATAAACTTTCAAATTTAAAATATTATATTAAGAAGTATAAAATATTATTAAAACATCACTGTTATAGCTTACAGTTAACACATATCACAAAACTGAATACTAAATAATTCAGTTGCACCGGGTAAGTAGTATAATGGCATTTAAATATTTATTATTCACACCTACCAATATATAATAACGTATAAAACATCACTGTTACACAGTTAACACTTGACACAAAACTAAATAATTAAGTTGGACTGGGTAAGTAATATAATTGTGTGAACATACAAGTTTTCACTTCAAAAATACATTTTAAAACAAAAAAAAATAATGTGACAGCAAACTGAATTTTTTTCCTGTGCAAAACAGAAGAAACATTTTTTTCCATACCCCGACATTTTTTTCCTGTGCAAAAACATTTTTTTCCATACCCCGACATAAGAAGTATTCACTTCAACTAGTTAACCTATTGAAAGGATTTAGACGTCCCTCGCGGTGCCCGAGTCTAACACACACTTACACTTACAACACTACATTTATGACTTTAACACTTTACACTCACACTTACATTTAGGGAGGCAATAATATCCTCAATGTGATTTTCGCCTTAAAATAACAACAAAACAAACTCAACTAGTTAACGATAATGTATTGCCTATCTTAAATGATAACAAAATATACACAATTTTTTGTAAGTTTGTAAATTGGACTTACAATAATAACAAAAATAAACTGACAAAATTAAACATACTTAAAAACTAATTAACATGGTAAACATATCTCTCTTTCTTCACCTTCCAATTTTATCAACTGTATAAGTAAGCACATTTTATAATTTTTAACTTCGCTGTCTGAAGACGCCTCACGGTGAAAGATATGTTTGTGAATAAAAAGAATGTTTGTGAAACTATTATAAGTGTTCTAATTTTGCTGGAAATAATTTGCCTGTTTTGTCTATGTTATGTTTGCATTAATTGAGCCTATAGTGCAATATTAAGAAAGAATAAGTTATTTCTTAGAACTGCAATATTTTTTTTTTTTATTTTGACATCCCATGTACAGTACCAAAAGAGATAAGTTGAGTTTTGACTGTGGTTGTGAAATATTCGTTTGTGTTTACAATCTAATTAGTTTTTCCTACAAAACTTGGAGAGTATTTATTGACATGTATGGTGGTTCAACTATGTTTCAAATTGAACTGGTTGTCAGAGAAGTTTACAGGAATGTAATCTACAGTAATACAAATAGTTACAAAATCACTGGAAGAATGGGTAAAGCTAAAAATCCTGTACCCCATTATCTACCCATTTAAGGGCCATAACTTTTAACATAAAACTAAATCTCAATGAACTTAAAGATGCTTGAGTTTACCTAAAATTGATCACTATACCAATATAACCAAAAGTGACCAATTCAATAAAAAAAAAACTATTACAAACTCAATTATATGAATCAAAAACTATACAGTTAATAATAAGAAAATAACAAAAATAATAGTCTTTAAACACAATTAAGTATTTTGAACAAGTAGTTCACTTGTTGAATTTTGTTGTTGTTGTTATTTTAAGGCGAAAAGCACATTGAGGCTATTATTGCTTCCCTAAATGTAAGTGCGTGTTAGACTCGGGTACCATCTGACACTGACTGAGGGATGTCTAAATCCTCTCAATAGGTGCAGCTAGTTGAAAGTAATGAGATATGAAATGAATGTAAAATATACAGTATTGATAAAGGTATATAAAGAACCATCACAGGCACGCAATGAAATGCAAAAAAAAAGATTATGTTCAGTCTATAGAATTTGATGATGACACGAAGACCACTGCACACACAACAATAAACTTTTCTTATACACCTATATTTACCGTTTATTTTGCACGCTCCCTCTATTTATGACATTTGTTGAGCATCTGTCAATATACCTTTCTGAATCCATTATACCCCTCCTGTTACAGGGATTTACTTCGTTAAGAAATTTACTTACAGGAAAAGGAGAAAGTAGTGCTGAAGGACAAAACAATATTCATAAAACAATGTTTTACCAACGTATATTTCTAATTATAAACAGATAAATTAATAATGATGTAATTAAGGTACATCACACGACTAAAATTTAAAAATCCGGGAAACTCGATGCGTTATTTCGGGACTTCCGTGTGGATTGTGAGCCCATGCATATCTTTAATTTCATTTTTTAAGGTCTGAAACAAAATATTTATAATTATAATTAAAACATACACTGATACTGTACGACTAATTATTATATAATACTCTGCTTTGTAAGCTTTAGAGATGACCTATCACTAAACGGTCACAAGAGGCAGAAATAATTAAAGTTAAACTTACTTCATTTATAAGCATGTGTTGTTTAACAACGCTCAAACCTTTAAATTCGGGAGCTATCACAGATATTGCATACATAGCACCACATCCACCTAAAAATTAAATAACATTTACATGTTACATAAGGTATAACTCAAAATTACAACAAAGTAAATAATAATTTGTATTTTTCCAAACAATTATTAAAGATTCAGCTGATTTTCAATATTTTTGTTGCTAGCTCCTGAACCGGATTTTATGGAAACTGTTGAATGTAAAAAACGTTTGTATAATGTTTATGCGTTATTTTTTACTATTAATTTTGGTTTACATAATGGTACCAGCTGATATCTGAATGTTTCACTGTCCAGTGCAGCCTAATGTAACAGAATTTCATAAAAATATTTTGAAACAACTTTATATTGGTCAGGACTTTTGGGACTTACTCTTCCAAATTAATAGTGATCCATGACTTTAATAATCTCAAATTTAATACGAGGTTTGTCCAATAAATACGCGAACTGGTCGAATATGGTGGCCATTACGGAGAGTTAAGCCACGCCCACTGGCCTCACGTGTTGTCTGGGACCCAATGAGCCGTCAGTGCTTGGCAGAACGTTACGCTGTGCGGATCTTGCGAATAGAGTTATTTTTAGTTTTGCATTATTTTTTTGTTCGTCGATATGGAAATTGACCAATTCACTGAACAACGAATTAACATCAAGTTTTTGGTAAAGCTTGGTAAAAATTACCAAGAAATTGCTGAAATGTTGAGAGTTGTTTATGGTGATAATGCTATGACGAAAACAGCCATTTTCAAGTGGATTAAGCGCTTTAAAGAAGGTCGAGAAGATGCCACGGATGATGCAAGAATTGGACGACCTTCAACCAAAAAACTGGAATTGGACGAAAATCGTGCCAAAACTGCTGACTCCGCATCAAAAGTTGAGAAGAGTCGAATGTGTTACTGACTGGAAAAATTTCATGGAAAATGATGTTGGATTCTTAAATAGGGTTATCACTGGTGATGAATCGTGGTTTTTCGAGTATGACCCCGAATCGAAATCGCAAAGCATGGAGTGGAAAGCAACAGGTGAAGCTCGAACAAAAAAATCAAGGAAAAGCCGATCAAAAATCAAAGTCATGCTCCTGGTTTTCTTTGATATCAAAGGTGTTGTTCATCATGAATTCCTTCCTGAGGAAAAACGGTAAATTCTGAGTTCTACCTTAACGTTCTCAAGCGTTTGAGAGATCGAAAGCGTCGTGTGCGACCACATTTGACTCAAAACGATGGATGGATTCTTCATCAAGACAATGCACCCGCACATTCGGCTTTGATTGTTCGCCAGTTTCTGGCTAAAAATTCAATCACTGTCCTTGATCATCCCCCTTATTCACTGGACCTCGCCCCCTGCGACTTTTTTCTATTCCCTAAATGCAAAAATGTGATGAGGGGACAGCATTGGGAAGATGTGGACACAATAAAACAAGAAACGACGAGGAGACTGAAAAGCCTGACTTCCGAGGACTTCCAAGGGTGCTTTGAAGAGTGGAAAAGAAGATGGGATAAGTGCATAGCAGTGAATGGAGAGTATTTTGAAGGGGACAAAATCAATGTAGATGAAATTTTGTAAAATAAAGTTTTTATGACCTTAGTTCGCGTATTTATTGGACAAACCTCGTACTATGATTTGTTGTATGTAAGTAAAATTTGTGCAGTTAATTTTGAGATATTCCAATTCTATGCCAACAGCTGTTAACTGGAATAGCTACATACATGCAGTACATTTTGTGTGGTTATTAAAGAGCTTCATTTGAATCAAATTGTCAAGAGCTAATTCTACTTTATTCATAACCCACTCACATTCAGTAATGAAGGCCATGTTCTTCCCACTTAGACTTAGTGGAAAGTATACCTCCCCCAATCTTCCCCAGTTATTTATGTTAACTCCCTTTAACTGCTCTTTTGACTATAAGTTAATTTCTCACCATATAAGTTACAAAGGATGTTTAGTGATCATGAACAAAATCCTTATCTTGCAATCTTGATGGACCTATTCGCTTTAAGGTCCAATTAGTTCAGATGATGTCTGCCTGTGTGTTTGGACAATTACTAAAGCCTAAACTATCTGACCAATATTCTTGTGATTCGGAATGCAGATCCGATTTGCCCAGAATATTTTCCCCTGGGACCATTTTTTAATTTTTGAAAAAACGTTTTTGATACAAATGTTTGGTCAACAAAACTATTAACCTGATTCTTTAAAAATTGTTTTAAATGATTTTGCCCAAATGAAGATTGTAAACACCCAAAAAAAATGTATGGGCTGCTATATTCCTAAAAAACCTAGTTTAGAAATTATTGAAAAATAAGCCTACTTACTCAAAATTAGTTCATCAGATTTTAATGATATTCGATGATGCACAACTCAAATCAACTAGCAAATTTATAATAAAAGAATCTTCAAGTTTAACAGTACATCGAAAACGTCAAAAAAAAAAAATCAACCTTGACTGCTAGACCGCTATGTTTATTTATTTACTCAATTTACTATTGAACAGTAAATTTAAAATTTGTTCAACTGACTTGAATTATGTTTCTTTATATGTTATCAAAATTTGAGTCATACAAAAAAAAACATAATTCAAATCAGTTTACTAAATTTAGATTTGGTGTTTAAATAAGTTTACCAAATTTAGATAACCAAGTGTTAAATTAGATTTTCTATTTAATAAATAGTTTATACTGCACTTATGGTATTTCTTCTGAAAGTTTATTTCTTATAAAAACAACTTAACCTGATACATCAGATACTTCAATAGACTGTGCTAATGGAAACTTTGTCTTCAGAATCTTTTGTATTTTATCTTCTGCTTCATTGACCTTTGTTTTACCTGTGGTTGCTGAATATAGCCTTGGAATAATCTGCAATTTATACAATTTAATTAGTTATACCAACTACAGTATATAAATGTATCAATTATATAAATCAAGTATATAAATGTACGTAATTGATAGATTATAAATGGTTTAATGTGAAAAATACCTCTATATTATTCATAAGCCATCCTACCATAACTTTTTTAGTACATACTTTTAAAGTATGCACACAGTATGACACGGCTGTTGTGTGGTGAACCTGACAACGGATGATGGGTGAAAACCCTGTTTAATTAAAGTAGTTACTAACCTTGTAATAAATGTTATTGTGGCAGATATAATGCAGCCGTTCTTTATAGAACTGGTGAATTCTTTGCTTATACAGTGGTACCCCACTGTACGATATGACCATTGTCCAGGTCGACCGTAGCAGGGGTACCACTGTATAATCAAAGAATTCACCAATCATCCGTGTCAGTTAAGTTCACCACACAACAGCCATGTCAGTTAGATTATGGAGTATTCTTTAAAAAAAAAAATAAAGTTTTGTTTTTCAACCAACACCGAGTTAGGCCTAACAACAATGTCAGTCAGGTTATGGAGTATTCCTTTTAAAAATATAAGGTTTTTTTTTATCATCCCAAAACAGTGTTACATGTATTTTATCGTTTTACCAATCTACAACATGTTACTGACTTTCACGTGGTAGCAATTTTGAGGTTTTGTTGGTCACTTTTATTTTTGATTTTTATCGTACTTCTCACGGTTTCCACACTTTTATATTTTGGGTTATTGCTTTTGGGCATTTAATAAAGCATTTTAGTAAAAAAAATATCAAAAAATCCAGGACAGGCTACACTGCATATTTACCATTTTTAAATATTAAAAGTTGAAATAGCGATATTTATTCTAATAATAAGAAAGAACAAATATGTAATAGCTTAGTTCTCAAATTTTATAAACCTTTATAAATAAGTAATCAGGTATAGCTTATTGAATCAGCAATAAGTATGTAATTTGATAGTACTAATTTACACTCACCTTGGCATTCTTCAGACTTGAAGCCAATAAAAACTGCTGTATTTTTTGTATAGACATACCTAATTTAAATTAAAAGAATGGCAAAATTATTAGTAATCCTTACAAGAAAGTAGAGGTTAACGTTCTCATTTTATTAAAAATAGTTTTTTTTTAAACTAGATTATACATTTAAATTAAATTCAGCTGTCAATAACAGAAACAGCTGATAATAAAACTGATTATATGTTACTCAGTTTTTGTATTTGTTTTTAGCAAACACGATGTATAATCAAAATCAGCTGTTGTTTGTATGGGAAAGGTAACACTAAGGAGGCGGAAGTAAGGAAATTTCAAATTATTTTAGTACCCGAACTTCTATTTTTACTCTGTTTCTGTACACGCACCTGATCACAGATCGAGACTAGCAATGCTAACCAACAGCTGATTTCAAATCAGTAGTTTCGAGCATAAATGTTACCATGCGATTTTACGCTATATAAATCGAAGACAATAAGCTGTTATTGTAAATTATTATTATGACTTGTGGATATTTATGACATGGCTTAATATTTTATCTATGCCAAGCGTAAATAAGGGAATATAGTAGGATTGTACTTATACTAGATTAGATTGTCTATTAGATTAGATAATAATCTACTTATACTAACATCGATGTTCTGATGTATCGTTTGAAGAACATCAACAGCTTTAAAATATCGGGTGAAAACATCGATGTTTAAAATAGTACTGTTTAGCATATAATTAAAACCATTATGTAATCGCAAAACGCGGAAATTGTAGTTATATTATCATAATATACCCATATATATAAAAATCAAGAGTACCTTTAAGCACTTTATATTAAAAACTAAAGGTGTTTTTTTACTGAATAAGAATATTAAAGAATTAACTTCATGATAACATATATAAATAAACACAAATGTACGAATTAAAACTAAAGTATTACTCGAAAAATTCCTCTATAGGGAAATCCAACACCGTCATTCCTCCAACTAGATTTAGATAGTAGACATCTTCATATCTAAATAGAAAATGAAGCATTAGCAATTTGACACCGGGAATCGAGTTGCAAACAGCCTTGCAACTGTCATTTTCACCTTCTGAAATGATAAGCTGAACTGCTGCTAAGAGAAGCAAAATATGCTACAATAGATTAATGAGAAGGAAAGCCATCAGCCTTTTTAATTACAATATTGATATACCGGGGTAAAAACATCCCCATGGAAATACTAAACACTAATTGCCTTTCTAATTTAAAAACGTATTGTGTGTGAGGTTATATTAATGTTCAATGAAAATTCAATTTTTATGATTACAGTATTTTGCCTACTTTGAGATGCTGTTAATAATCATCTTAACTTTATATAGGTCCACTTAAATGTTGACTTCACATAAAAATTACCAAATACATCATTTTAACTTTATAAAGTTGTAGTATTAAATATTTTCTAATTAAGGTCCACCCTTTATGCCAGTTAGATTAATGATGATGAGGGATCAGTGTTAATGTTTACTCTTTTTGTGTAAAGCAATGGAAGTAACTGCAACTCAGAACTACAAAGCTTGAGGTGCATAGTTTAGAGACACAGCAGATAGACCAATGCTTTAGGCACATCAACCAGGGATCCCTGGTACATAATTACCATATGTACTTCTTGTAAGTTAAAATGTCACTAAGTCTTTTGCTCGATGTCCATACTTTGTGCCAGTTAGACTAATAAGGATAAGGCATAAAGTAGAAAGGGTAAACCTTATGGCAGTAACTGCATTATCAATCTTAGGAGCAAAAATCATTATCAATGAAAGTCTGAATGGCATATAAACATTATCAAGTGGATGGACAATTGTGTAAATTTCATTTTAAATAAAATTACAATGACGCTTTGGAAGTTAGGAAAAAATGATGGTACTTAAATAAAAATTACTGACCAAAACTTAAAATTATAACTTGAAATACAATGAACACAGAAAGTGTTTCAGTTTACATGTTTTTATGTGGTTATAATATTAATAATTATAAGAACAGAAAGCAGCAGGTATTGAAGTCTGGAACTTGACAATACCAGGTCTGTTATGGAGGAGTATGGACGAATACAAACTGAAAATGTTTATTCGTACACTAATTTCATTAGTACTTAAATATTATTTTACTGACACTACGTAATAGGCTAAAACTGCCTTAAAACATATCAGAATTTCATTTTATCATGATCTAATGTGAGAAACTAAGAAACTGATCTAGGAGATTACTTGTTTATAATGTAATTAATTATTATAAACAACTAATAATCTCTTATAAAAGAAGCTAGACTGTTTTAAAAAAATATCACAAAATAATAAAACTAAAAAAACATATCTTAAGGGTAACACAAAGCAAACGGTTACAGTACAGAACAGAATTTAGTGCCAATCTCAAATAACAGCAGTTTACGAATAAAGTCAACAGAAAAACAGAGCTGACTTAGGTGAAGAAGAAACATTTGCCTATACCAACACCAAACCATTGCATAATGAATACAGGTGCAAAGCTATGATAACATATGAGAAGATTCTTCACAGGAAGTACAATAACCCATGGATCCTAGAAACACCAGCAGAACAAACATTAAAAACACAAACAAGTTTCAAACACCTGATGCTTAAATGGAGATCAAGTGGTGTGGTGATCGAGGAGCCTACACAGCTGAAGAGTCGTCTGGACTACGACAGGTACAACATAAGCACTCAACTTGTGGAAACAATAAATAAAGCCAAGGACAACCCAGTCACAGTTGCACAAATTACTGTGGAGACTATAAACAACCTATACCCATCAGACAACTGGTTGCGAATATACACTGACAGATCTAAAATCGGAGGTGAAACAGGGGTGGGAATATTCTGTGAGCATTTTTCTCACTATTTTGCATTAAGCTCGGACGCCACTGTTTTTGAGGCGGAGTTATTTGCAATCGATGAAGCATTGAGGCAAATAATAACGAGGCCATGGTTGAATAATAACATAGTGACATTAGTTGACTCTAAATCGGCATTACAAGCAATTGCTGACAACACATCTGCAGGCTCTATGATAGAATCGATCCAGAAGAAATACAAAATAGTTAAACACATTACCAAGGAATTGGTACTGCAGTGGATCCCGTCACATGTAGCCATGCAAGGGAATGAGCGGGCAGACAAGCTGGCCAAACAAGGAACCCTTATAGTGCAGAAACCAAAAAGAATGCTCACACTAGGATTAGTGCACTGAAGCGAACATCTTATCTTGAATTTACAAACAATATCAAGGAAGACATAAAGAACAAGCCTTATGAGAATGTATTCGACTTGTATGGGAAGGTCAAGGACCTCCAGAGGAGGACATCTGTCGCGGTCTTTCGGCTGACAACTGGACACGACTGTCTGAATGAACACCTGAAGAAAATTAAGATATTAAACTATGACAACTGCACATTGTGTGAATGCCCAGACACCATCATGAACAAGGACCACCTCCTGGTCTGCAGAAAATTAGATGAAGAGAAGCAGAGAAGAGGAGACCTCCCTGGCCTCTACTGGGAAGCAAGATCAAAGATGGCGTGAGCCAGCGGAAGCCATTGGAAAACAACAACATAGGTGAAGAAGAATGTTTACAGTGTACCTTATCAGTCATCATTATGTGCTACTCCTTCCTGCTGTCATCGACTTCCTGCTGTCTGCCAGCTGGTAAGCCCCCTCCTCCTTTGCAGCTTACTGTTAGAAAATTCAATAGAAGAAAAGGCAAGTTGGGACAGAAAGGATGTGATTGACAGTATCTAACAAGGATAATAAATTGAATTCACTTTTGAATTTTTCGTTTCCACATATTACTGAAGTATATAAGATTATAAAATTCACAATCTTTATTACCATAAGTCATACATTAATGTCAAAAAAGTAATAGCCTAGTAAAAATTAAAAATATGTTTTAATTAATAAATATTGATTGAATCACCCTCTCTCTGTTCACTATCTTCTTCGCTTGCTTCGTCTTGTTCTAGAATAAAAACAACAAATACACTATTATTACAGTATCAAACTATATAAGTAAATATTAAATTAAATTGAACAATAAAATAAGTTTGTGACAAATTAGATAAAAGCGACTAAAATGTTATTGTTTCAGTAAAAATCTTCAACAAATTACACATTTTAACTAAGTATAATGATCTGCCTTCCCTACCTTCGTCGATACGTTTCGGAGAACCTCAAGATGGAGAAGACGGAGGTTCTCCGAAACGCGTCAACGAAAGTAGAATTGATGAAGCTAGGGAAGGCAGATCATTATACTGAACAGTGTGACAATAATCCTAGCAGAAAAGAAGAAGAACATAAAAAGAATTACACATTATAATATACAAAAATACAAATGTTACAACAGTATTAATATTTAATTAAAGACAAATTAGACTGCTGTTGTAACACATGAATTCTTAAACAGAAATAAATTTCAGGTGAAAATTTAATTATTTAACTTTTAGACATGTAACCTGGGTTAATACTAAACACAGCTGCTATTGTTCCTGGACAATAATATCAAGATTAGCCCTTTTCTTTTTAAGTCTAATTAGGCAGTAAATTACCTAGAGGAAATGAACAATAGTTTTGAATCTAACGTTTTTAAAGAAACAAAGATGGGAACTTCAAAAAACTAAATTCACCTTTATTTCATCTGACTAGCTTACAAGCTACAGATAATTAATTTATTCTGTTCATTGCTTATAATTCCATTAATATCAGTTAACAAAGTAATACTTAATATATTGTATACATGCAAATAACAACATTTATTAGTAAATTGTTTAACTTCCAAAATTTTTGAGCTAAGCCTATTACAAAAAAGTAAAAAAAAAAATACTAACTTTTTTGGCCCTTTGACAAAACACCAGTCTACAGAAATTGATTGGCCTAATATTTCAGAACCATTCAGACTGTCTCTAGCTGCTGCAGCCTCTTTGTAGGACTCGTACTCAACTAAAGCATAACCCTGAAAAACAACAACAAAGATAAATAAACATCTACTACTAAGAAATATACGGTCAAAATAACCTTCTTAAATAATTCCATTTCCTTAAAAAAAACAATCCATGCAATTTTTCTAAACGTAGGGAGTGCTCATAGCTCCATGGCAAAGACAGTGGGTAGTTCGTTAGAACTTCGATCTATAAATTTGAATGTAATTACTAAAATTGATTTTTTTTTCATAATTCCATTAATTCCTAACTTTATTAATTATACGGGCATAAAGAAAAAAGCACAAAAAAGGGTAGAATGTGTTTTAAATGTTCCAACCCCTATCTTTACCAACATTAATCTAGATATCGCTTCTAAACCAATGTCTGTTATTGGGCAGTCAATACTTAATTTTGAAAGACCACAATTTGGAAATGAACAAATTTTGAAAAAAAAGTATCTTAAATCATTTTTGAAAATTGGATTTTACATTTATATTTAGAACTAAAATGTGTACAAAAAATACTACTTTACAAAAACTTAAATGCTATGATGGTGAAATCAGATTTAGAAAAAATATAAGGTAAAAATTATTGTAACAGTTATTTTTGAGAAATTCACATCTATTCTAGCTGAACAGCTGCATGCTGTGTTTATTGTATTTGTTTTTTGTTTTTTTGTGTTTAACGTCCGACTATTGTGCACACTTGGGCTAATGCAGACGATATTGTATTTGTATGAATACTTCTGAAGATTAATTAATATTTTTTTTCTAAACAAAATCACTTAAAGGAATACATAATTATAAAATTAACTACTTCCTACATTTTCGTATATAGTATTATTTATTATATTTAAACCAACTACTTACAAAGTCATTCAATTAACAAATTTTTGAAACTGTAAAGAAAGGACCACTGTAACTCAACGTAAGGATATGTAAGTTTACGAAATGACTGACAAGACGTAGTATCCATAGCCTTAAGATTAAGGAAGGCTACGGTGAGGTTTTGTTATATTTGTCTAAAATACTGAAAGTCATCAGTAGATTATCCAAACCGCAGTTGCATGATATTGTTGGATTCACAAAAGTTCCATTCACATATTTAGTAAATTCGCATTGGTAAATTTTACCTGATGTAAACTTTAAATGGAGTTCGGTTAACTTGCTTTCATAAATGCATACACTACACTATACATTATAAATACATTTATGTATTTAAATGTATAAATTACTTAGTGTATTTTAAAGTGAGTATTACTTAGTCTAAGAGTATATTTGAAATACCTTTTCTCTTAGTAACAGCAAATAAACTAATACAGTTTTACATTAATGCTACCTTAAGGAATCCAGTCCTGCGATCTAAGTTTAGATGTATGTTTTTGATTTCACCAAACTCTGAAAATTTCTCATGGATGTCGTCTTCTTGAGCTTCTTCGTGCACAGATGTTACAAACAAAATCCAGCCTTCAACAGCTTAAAATCAAATACAAATTACTTAGTAAACATTATTTAAAATAAACTATAGTACAACTTGGTTATAATGTCACTGAAGGGGAAAAAACACGCCATAGTGATGTTATAAAGAAATCAATTTGTAGTGGGATAAATGAAACACACAGCACACAACTCGGTCGTTAACAATAATGTGTATGACAAATGAGTTTTGCTTTTAATAGCATTAGTAACTACGGTGGCCACAAAATCAGACATTTGAAATTCCCTGATCTTCCCCTGAGCAACCCATGAAAAACTTAATTTGTAACATTAAGTTGGTAAATTATGGTCTTGTTTATTACAAAGAACATATATTTTTTTTTTTTTGGTGTTTATCGTCTGACTATTGTGCACATTTGGGCTAATGCATACGATGGGATGATTTATAGCGTATGAAAATGCCAAGCCCTGGCCGGGAATCGAACCCGAGTCCTCAGGGTGAAAGCCCAGTACGCTATCAACTAGGCCACCGAGGCGGCTGAACAATATAACTATTAAAATAAGTAAGTATAAAATAGATTTTGATATATTAGCTTTTAATTATTAAATAAATTATCTAATATTAAATAAATTAGAAAAAGCTTTTTTTATTACTATTAAAGACATGTTACAACTAATTTTAAAGTTATCACACAACTTTCCCTAACAAATTCACTTTCATCAGTAAATATCCACTGATGACTACCAAACAGACTATCCACTAGCTCACGTGGTTACAGCTAACCCTTTTTCTTTCCTTACAAAACCAGATCACATGGCTTGACTCTTCTCAGCCGTCCCATCAGATCGTAGGTATTAAACTTAACTTAGTTTCACATGCTGCTATAAGCTCTGTGCTTCATGGCAAATCTTTTAATTTTATTGGCAACTGTGTCAACTTTTAAGTCATACTGTATGCAGTCTCATTTTTGACGTACCATGAACACTCACAATGTTCCTAAGTACTATATTCTGGAAAATCTGGATCACCCTAATGTTACTCTTCTTCTCATAGCCCTAAAGCTGAAGGCCATAGGTCCAGTTTTAAGATTTGCAGCATTTTAAGGTCCAGATTTTAAGATAAGAGCAGTTTGTTATACTGATGGAACCAAGATACAGGGACTGGTCAGCTGCTAAGAACACGAGTGAGTGAGTGAGTGAGTAAGTGAGTGAGAGAGAGAGTGAGAGAGAGAGAGAGAGAGACAGAGAGACAGAGAGAGAGACAGAGAGACAGAGAGACAGAGAGAGAGAGAGAGAGAGAGAGAGAGAGAGACAGAGAGAGAGACAGAGACAGAGACAGAGACAGAGACAGAGACAGAGACAGAGACAGAGACAGAGACAGAGACAGAGACAGAGACAGAGACAGAGACAGAGACAGAGACAGAGACAGAGACAGAGAGAGACAGAGACAGAGAGAGACAGAGACAGAGACAGAGACAGAGACAGAGACAGAGACAGAGACAGAGACAGAGACAGAGACAGAGACAGAGACAGAGACAGAGACAGAGACAGAGACAGAGACAGAGACAGAGACAGAGACAGAGACAGAGACAGAGACAGAGAGAGAGAGAGAGAGAGAGAGAGAGAGAGAGAGAGAGAGAGAGAGAGAGAGAGAGAGAGAGAGAGAGAGAGAGAGAGAGAGAGAGAGAGAGAGAGAGAGAGAGAGAGAGAGAGAGAGACAGAGAGAGAGAGAGAGAGAGAGAGAGAGAGAGAGAGAGAGAGAGAGAGAGAGAGAGAGAGAGAGAGAGAGAGAGAGAGAGAGAGAGAGAGAGAGAGAGAGAGAGAGAGAGAGAGAGAGAGAGAGAGAGAGAGAGAGAGAGAGAGAGAGAGAGAGAGAGAGAGAGAGAGAGAGAGAGAGAGAGAGAGAGAGAGAGAGAGAGAGAGAGAGAGAGAGAGAGAGAGAGAGAGAGAGAGAGAGAGAGAGAGAGAGAGAGAGAGAGAGAGAGAGAGAGAGAGAGAGAGAGAGAGAGAGAGAGAGAGAGAGAGAGAGAGAGAGAGAGAGAGAGAGAGAGAGAGAGACACACACACACACGTTGAGTCTCCACTCTCTCACCACCAATAGTGAGTCTTTTCCTTCACTATTGCTGAGTAGTAACAGTCTGTAGACTCAGATTGGCAGACTCTAATTCACTGGACTGTTGGGAGGGAGCAGGAGAAGAATTCTGGAGAGAAATTCTTGTGCAGGCTGTTTACTAAGTAGTTAGATTATACCAGTGGTCTATTTAGTTTTTATCATACAATAAGTATTTAAACGGAATAAGGATCACACGAAATTTTAAATGTCCATTTTATTTAATGACTGCCCTTTATACTGAAAGTCCATTATAGCAAGGACTGACTGCAGTAAAGCACCTGACATTTTGAATGAATATTTTACGATTTTCCCCTGATCAACATCCAAATAATCTGACTTTTCACCTTTTCAATGGCAGGACTAACTTTGACAACCAACAATGGCCAAGAACCATAAAACGTTAATTCATGAAAATCGTAACTCCTAAAAACCCAACATACTTCAAATTTTCTAGTGTTACCAACCTAAATAAAAACATTTAGCATTAACGAGTAATTTATAAATCTCAAAATCTATAAAATAAATTATATTTTATAATAATATAGCATGTATTAAATTAAAAAATAATATATAATTTTTTCCATACAATTTTTTAGAAAAAAAGAACACGAGTATAATAAGAAAGAGTAACATAGGCTAATTAAATTGTGAAGCCAATCATGTAGGCCCGATGTTTACCCATAGTACAGGTTGGTCACGATTATATCTTTTCTTGATATTCAAAGATTTGTATTTCATATTTTTATATAATAGGATCTATGTTCATGAATTCTTATTAAATTTATTGTCAGTTACAGATATTAGGCTTTATTGCATAAGAACTAAGATTACTATTGCAATTAACTGACACGTGTTGACTATAAAGGCTTATTTATAAAGTAGGGCAAGACAGTATCTCACTTACATCTCTGTGGGCCTGGTTCTTCATCTTCATCTATATCCATAGTCTCATATTCACGGATCTCTTCTCTTGCAGTTTTTTCTTCTCCAAAGCCACGACCTTTTCTTTTCTTCGCCTTTTCCTTAAGGCGAGCAATACCCTCTAAAAATTAAAACGGATTCAACTTTAGAATGTAGCTAAAATCACAATCATTTTAACAAAAACTAATATACTTCACACAGGATAAACTAATTCAAAGCCAAAGGGACTAGTAAACATATTGGATTAGAAAAAAATCAAAAGATAAAGTACTACAACTTTAACTCTGTACTTTATTTGAAAGTACCGTGTGATTTTTTAGCTTATTTTAGGGCCTATTGCATTTTTACTTTGTTTTAATAATACTGAAAAATATTTCAGCAAAAAACTAATAAAATAACCTTCCCCCCCCTATATAAAACAACCTCGGCTTTCAAACATCTAATAATCTAGTAACAATGCTAGTCAGCACGACCGTGAATAATTTTAATTTGTGTTCATTATTTACAAACTTTTAAATTAAATTATCGACGTTCTCACTAGCGACACATATACTATTCTTTTTATACAATTTAACCAGTTTTATGTTGCTACTAGAAGATGGGTAACTCATAACTGAGGTTGTTGCAAGGAAAAATAATATGTATTGAAGAATGAATTTAAGAGGTAGAGTATAAACTATTTTTGTACAAATTTCAAATAGGGAACTAATAATATGAAAAAAACAAACTCTTCTTCCATGTATTGATGTGGATCGTTGCTGTTTTTGAGTTCTAACCTTTCATTCACATTCCCCACTAAAAACAAACTAAGGGTAATTCAAAGTTGGCTACAATAGCAATAAATAATGAAAACCCATATAAACTGTTATGAAAACACTTTACAAATAATAATTTAAAATATATCAACTTTTTACTTGTAATTTGTTGATAACTTTCCAAAATGTTCTTCATATTTTGTCTTACTGACCACAATGTTGAGGTGTTGGTTTGAATCAATGTTCTTATTAATATTATACACTATTCTGCAACAACGTGATATATTTTATTTCGTTCTATACAGTTTGAGACATAGTTTCTTATTTCAGCTACGAGAGTAGGACTAAAAACAATCTATGTTGTAGAAATTATTGAAGTAGATTAATATATCCTGACCTGAAAAATACTTTCAATACCTTTATTCAATAATGTTTTTTGGTAAATATATATTAGCCAGACACCAATATATTTTTCCACACACACGCACACGTACACACGTATATATAATATTAATAAAGATCTCTTTAATTTTTCCAAAGCAATTTATTTCATGGCCACTTGGAATAATCGAAAATATAAACTGATAAAAATACTAGAAGACTGAATAAAAGTACGCAAAGTATAAGAAGGTTGAAAAAATTATTTTAGTAAAAATACTATTGTGTAAAAGTTATTAACCTTGTAATTACTATTATGGCAGACATAAAGTAGCAGCTGTTGGTGTATGATATCATGAAATGAAAACTGGAATGATATCACGAAACAGTTCCATTAAACATTACATGAAATCGTAGCTTCTAATAAACTTCCGTTGGTTAAGATCTCTTGATTTAATAATAATAATGTAGGCAATAAAAGAAAACATTTGTTTAAAATCTGGAAAATAAGTGCTGTTTCGCTGCTGCATAAATAGGTTACCATTGTTACTTTTTATAAACAAATATAGACCTAATCCACTTTACATTTTCACAATTTATACTTTATCCTCTACATTTTTTTAAAAATTACCAAACATTTTAGCACAAAATCTTCTAACCTTATCCTATGTTGTTTGTAAATTTGATGTACAGTAGCCTACTTTTTAACGTTGTACAAATAGGCCTAAATCTGTCTAAAAAAGTAATAGGTCCAGGCTAAAACTAAAAAGAAAATATGGGCGAAAGTAAACAATACCAACAGACATTAATTGTTTAGTAAATATGCGGTGTTTTAGATATTTTGGTAATTTTTTTGCTAAAACTTTACTATTACACGCCCAAAAAGAATAATCCAAAATACAAAAGTGCAGAAAGTACACAAAAAATTGAAAATAAAAGTGATCTACATAATCTCAAAATTGTTACAATGCTATAGTAAATAACACATTTTTAATCACTAAAACAATAAAAAACATTATTAAAAAAAAAATACTCAAGGACTAAATGACATGGTTGTTGGGTAAAAAACTTGTTTAATTAAACGGACGCCATTCTAAAAACATTGCACTACAAGAACAAAGTAATACATATTAAGTATTGCCTATTAGAATATGATAATATGCATCAGCAGTAAGTCTACTGACAGTAAGTCTAATGTACAGTAACTTATATTTTAGCACGCATGAGCAGTAAATCGATATAGGAATTCTAGTATGTTTCATGCAATGTAAACAACAATGAAGTCACAATATAGTTTAATAAAAGCAGCCTAGATTCATAAGAAACATTAAACAAATTATTTTCCATAAGTGAATATGTATTAATTGAATAATAAAATATGGATATTTATGCATACTGTTCATATGCATCGTATGGATATTCATTTGTTTTTTCAAATAGTGATTTTTGAATATTTTTTGTTCTACTTTATACTTTATTAACATATATTTATTAACGGAAATAACTTGTTGAAAGATTACTTATGATTTTAAGTCGTTTGTAACGGAAATATATTGTGATGTCATTGCTGTTTATACTGCATTAAATATATTAAATTTCATACACGGATTTACCGCCCATGAGTGTTGTTAACTACATGTATCTTACTCATTGCTCATGCGTGTTACATATTCTGACAGCCATTACTGAATGTTGTTTTATTGTTTTTTGCATTGGTTTATTCTCATAAAGAAAACATTGTTAAAATGGCATCTGTTATTTGTAAACTTTGCAATTTGCCTTTTTGTGTTAGGTTCACCATCCAACAACCATGTCAGTGAAGTTGTTATTATTACTTTTTTTAATAGTTTTTTTATAATGTTAGCAATCAAAAAACATGTTACCTGTAATTAGCTTAATTTGCTTTTTCAAACAACTGTGTCAGTTTGGTGATTGTTTTTTTTTTTAATAAAGATGTTTTCATCACCCAACAAACATTTTAATAACAAACAAGGTTCACCACCCAACAACTGTGTCAGTTAGGTTCGGTATTTTTTTTTTTTAAATAAAGGTTTTTTTATCGTTGTAGAGACAAAAAAACACTTTTACCTACTTTCAAGCGGTAGCAATTTTGAGGTTATGTGGGTCACTTTTATTTTTGATTTTTATTGTACTTCCTTTTATATTTTGGTTTTTTTGCTTTTGGACATGTAATAAAGCATTTTAGTGAAAAAAAAATACTGAAAACAACTACACTGCATATTTACCAAAGTATGTAATAAAAGAAAACAATTATTCAAAAATCTTTATTTGAAAAAAAATGTACACTGCATGTATAGCTATTGGTTTTACTTTAATAACAGTATGTATGAAATAACTAAGAATTGTATAGAACTGTTTGGAACATTCAGACCCACTGTTTGGTAGGCCTAACTTTACAATTTATTTTCAAAATATAGGCCCTACATAGACTATACGTTGAAGATTAGGAACAATGAAATAGATCCTACTGTATTAATTACAACATATACATTTCTAGTTAATTTTTAGTTTGTAGGCTGTCTAGAGTAATATCAATTAATAGATACTTACGGTCTCCCTCATCATCAACTTCAAATTCTTCAGCATTGTCTAGCTCCAAAACGTCGGCCATTTTACTTCAGTACTTTAAATTTTAAACTAAACTTTTCTATTAATACTTAGAGATCAAGTTCTAATAATTATTTCTAATATATATATGTTTTACAACAAAACGTATAGCTTATACTATTCAAGAAAACTTAAACGGTAAAATTCTGCTAATCTTCCAAGAGTTTTTAGTTCCAATTCCAAATACCAAATCCACAATCACAGATAGTATCATTTGTGTTTATAGATTAACTTACAGATCATACAAGTTGCAAGAATGGAGATAATAGATTGTAGTGATATGTTTGTTCTTAATCTGTTGGTGTAACATCACTGAAAAAAATACGGTACCATATTATATAAATCACGAATTTTTGTAAATAAAGGAAAATGTTGAAATTCTTTATATATTCTTCTTCTTTTCTGTTGGGATTATTGTCACTATATTCAGTATAATAATCTGCCTTCCCTAGCTTCGTCAATTCTATTTTCGTTGACGCGTTTCGGAGAACCTCCACCTTCAAAAACTATTTCTATACTCATACTAGGAGTATAGAAATAGTTTTTGAAGTTGGAGGTTCTCCGAAACGCGTCAACGAAAGTAGAATTGACGAAACTAGGGAAGGCAGATTATTACACTGAACACAGTAAAGGAAAATGTAGTAATTTTTACGAATAATTAAAATACAAGTTTAGAGAAAAAAGTCAATTAATTTTAACTTATACAATTTTTAGCCATAATCTGAAATTGGTAGTAAACTAGTATAATAGATATAAATTTACACTTTTCGATTAATCAATTTTGATATTCAAGAAATCGACTTAATAGAAATGGCTTTGTCGTGTTTGGGGTTGAACTAGATTGCATGGTTATCCACCTTGCGAGAACTGTTTTGTTTACTATACGTGACAAAATTTAAGGTTAGAAATCCCATTACATTTAGATTTTCTTTGAAATAAAAATTTTTGTGGGATTTAAACTTCTATTCCAGGTATGATTTTTAATTGAACAAAATTGTTAAGTTAGTTACGACTAATATAAAAGTATTTAAAGATTACTAGATATTTATTCTGACCGGTACCTGAAGAGGTTATTTTTATTTTGTTGTAGGAACAGCATTCTATGATATTACATCATTTTTTCATTTAAAAACTTTCTTAAAAAAAATAATTCCTGTTTAATAATTTGTAAACATTGTTTGTGAAAAACTTGTGTATATTACCAAAAAGCGGTTGAATGTAATATTCAGTTTTTAGGTTATAGGTTTTTGTTGTTAGTAACAAGAAATAATGAGTACAAATAATTAGTAATACCATAATTTCTATAAAAAAAAGTTATTTTAATGTATTATTAAACTAAATTTCCGCATATTTTTTTTATTTAAATGCTTTTTGAGGCATGTAAAATATGGGCTGTCGAATGCCAAAGTTATAATAAAATTTGGGCAACAAAAATTTTCATGAAAGGACAAATTAAATTAATTTTGTCAGTTCTGCATACCATAAAAACTAACAAGCAAAAGCAATAACAAACATACCAACTTGGTGAGTGTTTGTAGCCAACACCTAGTATGCCGTAGCATAGAAAATATAACCATAGTAAGGTACCATAACAAAGTACCTATAATATGACAGCTAGTTATAAAGCCAGTATAGTGTTTCACTTTGTTATGGGCTATTATACAATAATAACTTTTTACAAAAATTGAAAAGTATGATTATTGCAGCAATCATGAGTCGTAAGGAAGCCTTAGCTCAGTTTATTCAACAGATACATGGAAGACCAGTTGTTGTAAAACTAAACAGTGGGGTGGATTATAGAGGTAATCATTTGCTATTATTTTATCTAAAAATAATTTTAGCTTTGTAATTTCAAATTTATAAAAAATACAAAGTAATAATTATTATTAACAAATTATTTTTATCTAAAAATATAGCCTAAAAGTAATAATTGTAATATAAAATAGGCTACATTTGATATTGTTTGTAAGCAATATTTATTTATTGATTATTTATGCATAGCTTCAGAAATTTTAAATAGGCTAATACCACTAAATAATGTTTTAACTGGAGTGCTATTTGCATATCTACCATATATAATCAGTTTATCTACTATACTTGGTTTGGTAATCTAGTCTACCAATCTGCCACTTAGTATGGTTGCTTCTACTATATGCAATGATTTACTGTAGCCTATATCATTGTGCCATATATAAGCATGGCACTAGCCTATATTCTGTTTAGTGAAGGTTAGGGTGCGAAACCAGAGACTTCCTGTTATACTTCTGTTTACCCCTTGTCGTTCAAACCAACTCTTAGTTATTTCAGTCATGTACTAACACCACTCAAATATTCATTTTTCTAACAGTAACACAATTTTACATTTTTCTATTTATATTTGAAATGTGAATAGAAAATTATGAAAATATGAAACCAAACAAGACCCCAGTATGATTTAAAAATTTATCACAACAGATTGTTTAAAAAGATTGCATTAGGTTTTTCATTATGTAAATAGGGATGTTAATAATTATATAATTTTCATATTAGAAGCAAAATTTACTTTTTTAAATTAGTTAATAATTAAAATTTTAAAAACAAATACGCTAAATATTATATGTATACATACATTGATAGAAAGTGAAATGAAATAATAATTGCATTTAGTGTTTTCAAAAAAGGAAAATTATATTTGTTTTGTACTGCGTGAATGTTTCCTTATTAGCAGCCATGACTGCTGCCAGCTGAGTACAAGGTGGGTGAGAAGGAAGAAGAACTTAAAATTGAACATACATGAGTTCATCTTCTTTATGATAAGCCTAATGTACACTTTCTTTTTTGAAGTAGAAAGTGCGAAATATTTACTGAGTGTGACATATTTTCAACCTTCTGCTCTTTTCTGCATTATTATTGATATTTTTAGTAAGTCTTTAGAGATGTTAGCTTTTCACCTTTTTTATTAGCTTTTATTTATTAATAAAATGTTGTGTTATAAATAAATAATTGTGTTATCATATTTTTTAAAAAAATCAACACCCTACTGGATTATCACAATGGATTATTCTTTCCGTTTCATTAGTACTGAATATTTCAATAACTATTGATAATGTTTAGCTGGTAATATGATTACAAACATTCAACATTCCTTTTAAAATAAACAAATGTTTCTTTGACAAAAGAAGATATTGTGACACTTACTTGCTGAAACAATGCAATAATATACTTGTTGCAATAGCAAATGTGTTATAAGTTAATCACCATTAAGAAGCTACTTGTAAATACAGTTTGAGAGATTGAGGTTATATTTCCTTTAAGTTTTCTTTACAAAGTGTTAACATAGGTAAATAAAAAATGAAAAATTGTGATGCTGATGAGAAAGTAAAGCTTATTACCATGGTAAACCTGGAGTTGCTTGAAACTTGTGCTTGTTTGAATTCTGTCCAGTTGTGACATTCCATGGTGAATGGGTTAGCAAATGACATGGTTAATCCACAAGCTTTTGATATCTAAACATTTACAGACATTTCACAGGGAAGGTCAAGATATCGCAGAGTTACCTCAAGCACGAGTCTTTAAGTTCCTTTGGCTTGAGGTATGACCAACCTCAGACCAGGTTTGTCAAGCCACGAGCATGGGAACAAGAGTTAAAAAAGAGCTTTATATGAGTACCATTGCTTGTAACTCATTCATAAATCAGCTGCAAGTGAGTTTGAGAGACAAGGTAGACGCTGGATCCTCAGTGTGTTAAAAGTATTTGTAATCGAGCTGCATATTATTTGTATGTTTAATTGTGTAGGGGTGTTAGCCTGTTTGGACGGCTATATGAACATAGCATTGGAACAGACTGAAGAGTACGTTAATGGACAACTGAAGAATAAATATGGCGATGCTTTCATTCGTGGGAACAATGTGTTATACATAAGCACACAAAAGAGAAGAGGTGGTTGATATATTTGTTTTTTCTACTGTGTAATTTTATATAAATAATAAAATAAAAGAAGTAACACTAGGTGTAATTATTTTTAAACCTTTGAAGAATGTTTATTATTATTATTTTTATTATTATTATTATTGAAGAATGTTTATGATTATTTTTAAATCTATGAAGAATATGTAAATATTTTTAAATCTATGAAGAATATGTAAATTTACACTTGTGATTGTTGGTACTTGGTGGAAATCCATTAGTTAATAAAATAATTAAGGTTTTTGTAGTACTTCTACGGTTTTTATTGAGTCTTGACAAAGCAGGTTTCACTTGATTGTTGTGAAACCAACCAAATGAAACCTGGATTGGAAGGAAAATAAAAATTGTGATCACAATAGGGATGTTTAAATATTTCATTCAGAGTATTATAATTAAATTATTCATTATTTTCCAGCCCATTAACGTCTGACATTGTGTTCTGGCCGATTTACAGTAATTTATGGAATGTTCTCTTTTTTAGCAATCTAAGGCTGAAACTACAAAAAAATCATGTGTATTTTATTATACAACAAATGTTGAAGTATTAAAACGCTAAAATGTTTATAAATAATATTTAAATATTTGTAAAATAATAAGAAAGTATTAATAATCTTTGTTTACCTCGATGTCGTTTGTTGCTTCTACCTGTAGTAAAACTCATCATTTGTCTGAAATCACAGTGCGGCAAATGGCCGAAGTACACATTAGCAACCACACAACCTGCCATAGCGTCAAAATATAACAGCTGACTTTTTTCTCCTTTAATGTATTTTTCATTTAGACATTTGGATGGTTGAGTATCACTTCACAGTAAAATAAATTAATGGCTGGAAAAACAGACACAAAGAAATGTAAATGTACATTTGCAGTTAATACAAATCTACTAAGGACTATTTTGTAGTATTGCAGTCTGTGGTATTATTGGTTGGGCTGGATTATATGGTTCAAATTGCAATCCCTTATGGGAACTTCAAAATAAATTGCTAAAGATAATTGGAGATAAATATACATGTTAAAGATATCAGGATAAATATAAACCATTGGATATTTAGCAATTTTTTGTCACGGAAGCTATTTTATATGAATATAACAAACTGAAAACAGAATTACTGAGAAAGTAATACTTGTCTGAAAAGTATTCAGCTTCCGTTTCATGCTTTAGCTATAGGTCAAACAAACTATGTTTATTATGCAATAAAATATTTTAATGAATTGTCAAATAGTGTTAAAAGTTTAGAAGTTAATAACAAAGTACTAAAAAAAGTTGAGAACTGAGATTATGAATTTAGAGATTGAATAATAACTTTTTAGTGTATTTTGTGTAAATAAATTGTCAGAACACAAAAATACTATTCTAGGGTTTTATAGCAAAATGTTATATTTTTAATCACATTAATTAATTAATCAAATATTTTTGATATGTTTGTATGTGAGGTAAGTCTTACAAATTATTAAAATCTAAAAGAATTTTAATATTTTGTAATCTTGATTTTTAGCACCATCCTATGTATGGGTATTAATGCCCCCTATAGGTGCTTCTCATGTGTAAAATTTTGTACCATGAAGGAATAAATGGAAATAAATAAATTTATAGAGATTTTTATGGGATGACTTGTAGTGGGATGATTAACATTTCAAAGCTGACCATAGAATAAATATGACTATAAACAACAATTGTATATATATATATATATATATATATATATATATATATATATATATATATATATATATATATATATATATAATTGTTGTTTATAGTTATTCTACAATCAGCTTTGAAATGTTAATCATCCCACTACAAATTATTCCATAAAAACTATAAATTTATTTATTTCACCTATATGTGTGTGTGTGTGTGTTTGTGTGTGTGTGTGTGTGTGTGTGTGTGTGTGTGTGTGTGTGTGTGTGTGTGTGTGTGTGTGTGTGTGTGTGTGTGTGTGTGTGTGTGTGTGTGTGTGTGTGTGTGTGTGTGTGTGTGTGTGTGTGTGTGTGTGTATGTGGTTTGTCAGTCAAACTGAGTTTGACTTTAGACTTTGAATGAGAACCACCTTTGTAGATGTCAGATATGACTCTGGCAAAAGGTTAGAACAATGTATCTTCTAGAAGCAGTTGTGTCAAGTGATTGGATATACACTGGGTTCCAATGTAATTCATATTATTTTTCCATGAAGGACACACACACACACACACACACACACTTACAATTTATATATTATTATTATTATTTGCGTATAGACCCTGTTGGATCATGCAAAGCACTCCGACTCATGTCTTGGTCCTAATCCTCCACATCATGGATCCTCCTCCGCTCCTCCGTCCATTTTACCTCTGCTGTCTTTGGGATTTTCCACCCGAGCATCTTTCTCCTGTATGCGTTCCTGTCTTCAATGTCTGTTGAGTCTATTTCTGCGTCATGTAGGTCTATTCTGACTTGTGTGATCCACGATGTTGTTGATTTGACTCTTTGTATATACTTAAGGATTCTGTTGGCAAGTCTCGTTGTTGGGAGTCTACTGATTTGTAGAATTGAAGCCTCTTTCTTCTGATATCTGCTGCCAGGTTTGATATCTTCTCTATGGTCTTCCGGGAGTGCAACCTCCCGTCTTCTGTTAATCTTGGGCCACTTTATATATATATATATCTTATTATTATTATATTTGCGCATAAACCCTGTTGGATCACGCAAAGCACTCCGACTCATGTCTTGTTCCTTCTAATCCTCCACACCTCCCTCATCATGTCCCCATGGATCCTCTTCCGCTCCTCTGTCCATTTTACCCCTGCTCTCTTTGGGATTTCATTCTCTGGGACCTTCCAACCGAGCATCTTTCTCCTGTATGCGTGCCTGTCTTCAACATCTGTTGAGTCTATTCCTGCGTCATGTAGATCTATTCTGACTTGTGCGATCCACGACGTTGTTGATTTGACACCTTGTATATACTTAAGGATTGTGTTGGTAAGTCTCGTTGTTGGGAGTCTACTGATGTGTCCATAGAACTGAAGCCTCCTCCTTCTGATATCTGCTGCCAGGTTCGACATATATATATATATATATATATATATATATATATATATATATATATATATATATATATATATATATATAGGTTCCATAGTTACTGCATAAAAATTCACCAGTATTGTTATAAATTGTAAAAAAATATTCTTAATATATCATTTTTTTTTACAAAAACATGAAAGTTTGGGACAAATAAATTATTGAGACAAATTTGTAAGTACTGTATATGGATGTAAATTGTGCTGATAATTTTTGGAACAAAACCTTTTTAATGCGTTTGACTGTATCGTAGTGATATTCTGTTGCATAAATACTATTTATATTTTGTAACTGTTATATTTTTGCTAAAAGTACAATAACAAATTGAACCATAACAGATTGAATTGTTATCTTTCAAAACAATCTGTAGTAACATTACTACATTTAGTAAGGTCTTTGTACAACCTAGCGTTACGTCAAAACAAATTTTACCATTCAACTTGTCATTGAAAACTGCTAAGTGCAGATTTTCAAATAATTACGTCAGTGGAACATTTTTATATATGCGAACATAAGGAATACATCAGAAATACATTGTTCAGAAAACGTTTTTGGGTATGTATATATACCCAAAACGTCAATATTTGGGTATGTATATATATTTTTTCAAGAAATGTATGGTATTACATTATAGAAAATGTGAGTTCTATAAGAATATTTCCCCTAGTTTTTGATTTGTTTTAAAAAAAAAAGTTGTTTTCCATTGGCTTCCGCTGGCTCACGCTATCTTTGATCTTGCTTCCCAGTAGAGGACAGGGAGGTCTCTGCTTCTCTTCATATAATTTTCTGCAGACCAGGACATGGTCCTTGTTCATGATGGTGTCTGGGCATTCACACAATGTGCAGTTGTCATAGTTAAATATCTTAATTTTCTTCAGGTGTTCATTCAGACAGTCGTGTCCAATTGTCAGCCGAAAGACCGCGACAGATGTCCTCCTCTGGAGGTCCTTGACCTTCCCATACAAGTCGAATACATTCTCATAAGGCTTGTTCTTTATGTCTTCCTTGATATTGTTTGTAAATTCAAGATAAGATGTTCGCTTCAGTGCACTAATCCTAGTGTGAGCATTCTTTTTGGTTTCTGCACTATAAGGGTTCCTTGTTTGGCCAGCTTGTCTGCCCACTGATTCCCTTGTATGCCTACATGTGACGGGATCCACTGCAGAACCAATTCCTTGGTAATGTGTTTAACTATTTTGTATTTCTTCTGGATCGATTCTATCATAGAGCCTGCAGATGTGTTGTCAGCAATTGCTTGTAATGCCGATTTAGAATAATCACTATGTTATTATTCAACCATGGCCTCGTTATTATTTGCCTCAATGCCTCATCGATTGCAAACAACTCCGCCTCAAAAACGGTGGCGTCCGAGCTTAATGCAAAGTAGTGAGAAAAATGCTCACAGAATATTCCCGCTCCTGTTTCACCTTTGATTTTAGATCCGTCAGTGTATATTCGCAACCAGTCGTCTGATGGGTATAGGTAAAAAAAAGTAACAACCTTCAAAATGTGCATAATCTACCTTTGAATATAGGTAGCTGTACCGTACAAACAAAATATGTGATTAATTTAACAGCTGACCAGTTTTTTGTGTTTATTTTACCTGATTACTACTCACAAAGTACCAAGTGTTTTTAAACACTACTACATTGCTGGTATAAAGTATATTTCTTTCAGAAAAAGTTAAAATGTAATGTTCACCAGGATTACTTTGAATTTGTATAAATGATTTGGTTTTCAGTTAAAGCATTCACATATCAACTGTGATTAGTAAATATAAATACTACATGTAAACAGACAGGTAAGTTTGATGCAAATATATAGTTTAAAATTATATGTGCATAACAAACGGCGTAATTAAAAACTGATTCACACATTATGGAATGGGAAAAGATTTTGGACGGTGCATTATATTTATAAGACATTATTAAGGTCTTACACTGTTTTATATAGAAATAGCCAAAGTAAACAAAAGTTATAAGAATAATGTTCAAGTCTGAGCACCGGCTTGATTATGTAATCAAGAGTTCTTGAAGCAGGCCTGTGCTCAGGGTAAATGTTTTAATACATTGAAATTAAGATTTTTTTTTTTTTTTTTTTTTTTTTTTTGGGTGTTTAACGTCCGACTATTGTGCACACTTGGGCTAATGCAGACGGTGGGGATGATTTATAGCGTATGAAAATGCCAAGCCCTCGCCGGGAATCGAACCCGGATCCTCGGGGTGAAAGCTTAGTACGCTATCCACTAGACCACCGAGGCGGCTTGAAATTAAGAAAGACGAGCGTTGATCAACGATTTAAAGTTACAAAGTTTTCTTCCAAAAGCATATTATGGCATCAGTGTTTGATGTTTAGCCCCATGGAAGATATAATTGTTTTATTGTATAAAACGTGATATAAATAATTGAACAAGATGATCAAATTACTGAAGGACTGTTAATAAGCCGCCTCGGTGGCCTAGTTGATAGCGTACTGGGCTTTCACCCCGAGGATCCGGGTTCAATTCCCGGCATAGACTTGGCATTTTCATACGCTATAAATCATCCCATCGTCTGCATTAGCCCAAGTGTGCACAATAGGCGGACGTTAAACGCCAAAAAAAAAAAAAAAAAAAAAGAACTGTTAATGTATGTTAATGCATCACCTGAAAACAGTATTAGTCCGAAAATGATGGTCAGAATAAACAATAATAGCATCTCACTGGTGTGATTGAAACAATTTCATAAAAGTAAAAATATCATATAATCGTATAATTTCTTGAAAATCTGACTTCATCGTCATAATAATCTTTAAAATGTGCACAAATTACCGTTAAAAGTTGTACAATTGCATATCGCTGTTAGGCTCATTTTAAGTGTGATTTAAAATGCCAATTTATGCAGATTTTAACGCTGATTATTATGGTGAAATTAGATTTACAAAAAAGTGTTTCAAAAACAGTAAAATTTCGGAATGGCCGCCATTTTGAAACGGGTGAGCCGATTTTGTCCAAGGTATTGTATTACCAACTCGATTTTTGTACAAAGTTTGACACGAATTTCGTTAAAACTGTGAACGCTAACATACACCCTCACTTGCATAAAACGTTTTTGTAGACCCTTCAACGCATAGGATATCTAGACAATTCGGTGGGGTGGGTGTTACCAGTACCGGGGGTCCTCCACTGGAAACTTATCCAAACTTTGACGCAAAATGACGAGTTTTAAAGCCTTCTGAGGGCAACTTTATTGTTGTTTTTTTTAGGAAAACATCTATAATTTTAGTAATTAGTAAGACATGAGGGTATTTTTAAAATACTTTTTCTTTTGTTTTTTGGTGTTTATCGTCCGACTATTGTGCATACTTGGGCTAATGCAGACGATGGGATGATTTATAGCGTATGAAAATGCCAAGCCCTGACCGGGAATCGAACCCGGGTTCTCGAGGTGAAAGCCCAGTACGCTATCAACCAGGCCACCGAGGCGGCTTTTTTAAAAATACTTTTAGGTTATTCACACAATCTTAAAAGTTACGGTTTTTCAACTAGGCTTGCAAAGAAAAACATTTTACTAAATATCTGTGTTTTTTTTGTGACGTTATAATTGCAATGAAGAAGCCCAGTACATTTCACTAAGCATGTACAATCCAAACGTTAATAACATAACAACGCAGTGATACAGTAGTTACTTTATTGGCGGGTTTGGTGTTTGTTGCGAGATAAATAATGACGTAAAAACTTAACTAAACCATAGTTGGAATATTAGAAAATGTGTTAAAAATCTTCAAGATTTTTATCAATGGGGGGGGGTTTAAAAACCCCTGGATACACCTATGCTTCAACGTGATCGAGAAGTCAGGATTGAAGGTTCCCAATCTGGGTCTTATCTGATGACCCATTAGCTCATTTCTCAATATTAATTCGCTGAAAATTGTATTAGATCTTCTAAGCGACGTAAACAAAATGAAAATGTATTATCTTGAAAATGTCCATTACATTCAAGATAACGAGTAAGGACTTTGTGTCAGTGATACAGAACCAGATGTATAACGCACACTGGAGTGTATGCAGCTTTGACTGAGAAAAAAATGTCATCAAAAGTTTTTTTCCAAAGATCTGTTTGGATTTAAAGTTATTTAACGTTTTCAGGGTTAACAACTGTATCAGTAACTGTACAATATTGTAGGATGACATTTTTCGAAACACCTATTGATGAAACATTGCCTAATACATTGTATTAAATTTGCCGCGGATATAAGCCCAAAGTAAAACAATATGGCGGAACAGAGAGGAGGGGAGGGGCAGGGTGAAGGGTTGGGCATTCTTCAGACCTAATTAAGCAGCCACCAGGGGGGCTGCTGTTCTATACAGCACGTCGGCGACATAACCTCAACTGAACTAGTTAACGCTAATAACTTGCCATCTCCCTGACAAAGGCTCGCTGCTCGCTATTCGCTATTTTAATTACACTACTTACTGGGCTTTTTAATTATGACGTTATGACGTCATTGTTCAGGTAAACACAGCTGCCGGTGACGTGCCAACGGATGGCAGATGATATTTTGTATCTGTGCGCTGGCTTGGTTAGACTTCGTTTAATTAAATCTGTTTTGTTTTTTCAAAGGTTTTGTAGAAAAAAGAATAATCGACGGCAATCCGTTGAAGTCTCTTGATATTTGTTGGGATACAAAAATTAATCGACTGCAATCCGTTGAAGTCTCTTGAAATTAGCTGGAATAAAAAAAAAATTATCGACTACGATCCGTAGAAGTCTCTTGAAATTAGCCGGGATAAAAAAAATTAATCAACTACGATCCGTTGAAGTCTCTTGATATTTGTTGGGATACAAAAATTAATCGACTGCAATCCGTTGAAGTCTCTTGAAATTAGCTGGGATACAAAAAATAATCGACTACGATCCGTTGAAGTTTCTTGAAATTAGCTGGGATACAAAAAATAATCAACTACGATCCGTTGAAGTCTCTTGAAATTAGCTGGGATAAAAAAAATAATCGACTACGATCCGTTGAAGTCTCTTGAAATTAGCTGGGATACAAAAAATAATCAACTACGATCCGTTGAAGTCTCTTGAAATTAGCTGGGATACAAAAAATAATCGACCGCGATCCGTTGAAGTCTCTTGAAATTAGCTGGGATACAAAAAATAATCAACTACGATCCGTTGAAGTCTTGAAATTAGCTGGGATACAAAAAATAATCAACTACGATCCGTTGAAGTCTCTTGAAATTAGCTGGGATAAAAAAAATAATCGACTGCGATCCGTTGAAGTCTTGAAATTAGCTGGGATACAAAAAATAATCGACTGCGATCAGTTGAAGTCTCTTGAAATTAGCTGGGATAAAAAAAATAATCAACTACGATCCGTTGAAGTCTCTTGAAATTAGCTGGGATACAAAAAATAATCGACCGCGATCCGTTGAAGTCTCTTGAAATTAGCTGGGATAAAAAAAATAATCAACTACGATCCGTTGAAGTCTCTTGAAATTAGCTGGGATACAAAAATAATCAACTACGATCCGTTGAAGTCTGTTGAAATTAGCTGGGATAAAAAAAATAATCGACTGCGATCCGTTGAAGTCTTGAAATTAGCTGGGATACAAAAAATAATCGACTGCGATCAGTTGAAGTCTCTTGAAATTAGCTGGGATACAAAAAATAATCGACCGCGATCCGTTGAAGTCTCTTGAAATTAGCTGGGATAAAAAAAATAATCAACTACGATCCGTTGAAGTCTCTTGAAATTAGCTGGGATACAAAAAATAATCAACTACGATCCGTTGAAGTCTGTTGAAATTAGCTGGGATAAAAAAAATAATCGACTGCGATCCGTTGAAGTCTTGAAATTAGCTGGGATACAAAAAATAATCAACTACGATCCGTTGAAGTCTCTTGAAATTAGCTGGGATACAAAAAATAATCGACCGCGATCCGTTGAAGTCTCTTGAAATTAGCTGGGATAAAAAAAATAATCAACTACGATCCGTTGAAGTCTCTTGAAATTAGCTGGGATACAAAAAATAATCAACTACGATCCGTTGAAGTCTGTTGAAATTAGCTGGGATAAAAAAAATAATCGACTGCGATCCGTTGAAGTCTTGAAATTAGCTGGGATACAAAAAATAATCGACTGCGATCAGTTGAAGTCTCTTGAAATTAGCTGGGATAAAAAAAATAATCAACTACGATCCGTTGAAGTCTCTTGAAATTAGCTGGGATAAAAAAAATAATCGACTACGATCCGTTGAAGTCTCTTGAAATTAGCTGGGATACAAAAAATAATCAACTACGATCCGTTGAAGTCTCTTGAAATTAGCTGGGATACAAAAAATAATCAACTACGATCCGTTGAAGTCTGTTGAAATTAGCTGGGATAAAAAAAATAATCGACTGCGATCCGTTGAAGTCTTGAAATTAGCTGGGATACAAAAAATAATCGACCGCGATCCGTTGAAGTCTCTTGAAATTAGCTGGGATACAAAAAATAATCGACCGCGATCCGTTGAAGTCTCTTGAAATTAGCTGGGATAAAAAAAATAATCGACTGCGATCCGTTGAAGTCTTGAAATTAGCTGGGATACAAAAAATAATCGACCGCGATCCGTTGAAGTCTCTTGAAATTAGCTGGGATACAAAAAATAATCGACTGCGATCCGTTGAAGTCTCTTGAAATTAGCTGGGATACAAAAAAAAATCGACTGCGATCCGTTGAAGTCTCTTGAAATTAGCTGGGATAAAAAAATAATCGACTGCGATCCGTTGAAGTCTCTTGAAATTAGCTGGGATAAAAAAATAATCAACTACGATCCGTTGAAGTCTCTTGAAATTAGCTGGGATAAAAAAATAAATCCGTTGAAGTCTCTTGAAATTAGCTGGGATACAAAAAACAATCGACTGCGATCCGTTGAAGTCTCTTGAAATTAGCTGGAATAAAAAAAATAATCGACTACGATCCGTTGAAGTTTCTTGAAATTAGCTGGAATAAAAAAAATAATCGACTACGATCCGTTGAAGTTTCTTAAAATTAGCTGAAATAAAAAAATAATCGACTACGATCCGTTGAAATTTCTTAAAATTAGCTGGAATAAAAAAAATAATCGACTGCGATCCGTTGAAGTCTCTTGAAATTAGCTGGAATAAAAAAAATAATCGACTGCGATCCGTTGAAGTCTCTTGAAATTAGCTGGAATAAAAAAAATAATCGACTGCGATCCGTTGAAGTCTCTTGAAATTAGCTGGGATACAAAAAATAATCGACCGCGATCCGTTGAAAAAATAATCGACTGCGATCCGTTGAAGTCTCTTGAAATTAGCTGGGATACAAAAATAATCGACCGCGATCCGTTGAAGTCTCTTGAAATTAGCTGGGATACAAAAATAATCGACTGCGATCCGTTGAAGTCTCTTGAAATTAGCTGGGATACAAAAAATAATCGACCGCGATCCGTTGAAGTCTCTTGAAATTAGCTGGGATACAAAAAATAATCGACTGCGATCCGTTGAAGTCTCTTGAAATTAGCTGGGATACAAAAAATAATCGACTGCGATCCGTTGAAGTCTCTTGAAATTAGCTGGGATACAAAAAATAATCGACTGCGATCCGTTTAAGTCTGTTGAAATTAGCTGGGATACAAAAAATAATCGACCGCGATCCGTTGAAGTCTGTTGAAATTAGCTGGGATACAAAAAATAATCGACTGCGATCCGTTGAAGTCTCTTGAAATTAGCTGGGATACAAAAAATAATCGACTGCGATCCGTTGAAGTCTCTTGAAATTAGCTGGGATACAAAAAATAATCGACTGCGATCCGTTGAAGTCTCTTGAAATTAGCTGGGATACAAAAAATAATCGACTGCGATCCGTTGAAGTCTCTTGAAATTAGCTGGGATACAAAAAATAATCGACTGCGATCCGTTGAAGTCTCTTGGAATTAGCTGGGATACAAAAAATAATCGACTTCGATCCGTTGAAGTCTCTTGAAATTAGCTGGGATACAAAAAATTAATCAACTACGATCCGTTGAAGTCTTGAAATTAGCTGGAATAAAAAAAATTAATCGACTACAATCCGTTGAATTTCTTGAAATTAGTTGGGATAAAAATAAAATCGCGGCACGCAGCTGTCTTGCTGAAGTGATGGAAGCGAATTTCCGAAATTAATTGGTTGTCTTACCTTCTTTTTTTTGAAATTCCGATTTTACCGTTATAATCAGTATTAAATCTTCACAATATATTAGCTTTTTAAATTTCTTCGAAAATACGAACATGCAGCCATGACCACAGTCAAAATAAAGTTCTTTATTTCAGTTGGTTTTGAAAATTCAGAATGTAATGTATGCAGCTTTTAGTGCTTGCTATAGTGAAATCAGATTTAAAAAAATATTAAATTTGAATGATTTAAAATGACAAACATTATGAAACTGTTAATTTTGCTGTTAATGTTAACTTGTTCAAGAGACTGCGAACTTGAGCCTGTTCTCTCTCTCTCTCTCTCTCTCTCTCTCTCACACACACACACACACACTCACACACTCAAGAAAAGCTTACTATCTGTTTGCATAAATAGTATTTCGAAATTAATTGTTAAATATGATCACACTATCTAAATACTTCGTGCGATCAGGAAATTTAAAAAAAATCTGTAAATATTGCCGCTAAAAAGCAATATTTTTGACACCCTGATGGCACTACTGTACAGCATACGGGGCTTACGTAGGTTTCGCTGTGAACGAGCGTTACAGCAGGGCGCCTGTGTTGGAATTGTTTAAAACAGCAAATTATTTGACATTGATTCTCTTCGAAGCGGGTAAACCACCCCACTGTGGGCGGCCGCAGCTACTGGGGGCAGCTAATTTTTCATTGAGTCGACGACCACAAGTCCCCTCTAAATGTTTTTGTAATTATTATTTCATTTGATTGCTAAAATATAATGTTTATTCTGTTGCAGACAAATTAAATATCACATCATGTGTAACGTAGGCCTACGCATGAGCTGATTTAACAGCTGAACGGCTGTTCCGCGGACGTGATGGAAGCGAATGTATAATGTAATTTTATTTATTTTATAATCATTTGGAAATCTTATTACACTATCGTAATCAATATACTAAAATCTCTATAAACTAGTTTTTTTTAATTTAATTTTGTGTGTGTGTGTGTGTGTGTGTTTAACGTCCGACTATTGTGCACACTTGGGCTAATGCAGACAATGGGATGATCTATAGCGTATGAAAATGCCAAGCCCTGGCCGGGAATCGAACACGGGTCCTCGGGGTGAAAGCCCAGTACGCTATCAACTAGGCCATCGAGGCGTTTAATTTAACTTTTTTAAATTTAAAGTTACACCGAAAGTACTAAGTGGAATACTAATTTCCGTCAATTTAAATTTTCTAGTTTAAATAGATATCGAAAATATAAAATGCAAATTTATTCAAATTTTATCGCTCGATATGACGATTAAATCGAATTTTCAAAAAAGTGTACGATAAGAAAGTTATGATTTTTTTAAATATTCGAAATGGCTGCCATTTTGAAACTGTTGAACGCATTTTTCTGGGTTAAGAATTTTTTTCGGCTATTACCAAAGTCGATTTTTGTGCCAAAATTAAATCGAATCTGAAGAAAATCGCAGAAGCGCGAGTGCAACACACAGATACGATAATGTAACTTGTATTGAAAACCGGTGTACATCTGTTTCAAAAATAGATATTGTTTCGCCAATATCGTATCTGGCATGTTCGAGGTGATCCTCGCTCCAAGTCTAAAAGTCGGACTAAATCCAACGCTTGTTGGTCCTCTTCAACCTTCGAACGATGTGATTTGAAAGTGGGCTGAATTGAAGTTGACTCATAAATTGACCAGGTATTAACTCACATTAGGTCCAATAAATTGTCACATTTTTAGGGCTGACACAATGAACTGAGGACAGTTATGGAAGATCTTAATGAACTATAACAGGTAAATTAAGATCCAAACAGTAGATAAATTATGATCTAAACAGCAGGTAAATTAAGGTCCAAAAACAGCAGGTAAATTAAGGTCCAAACAATAGGTAAATTAAAGACTAAACAACAGGTAAATTAAGGTCCAAAATGCACGTAAATTAAGGTTTAAACAGCAGGCAAATAAAGATACAAACAGTAGGTAAATTAAAGTAAAAAAAGCAGGTAAATTAAGGTCCACACAGCAAGTAAATTAAGGTCCAAACAGCAGGTAAATTAAGGTCCAAACAATAGGTAAATTAAAGACTAAACAACAGGTAAATTAAGGTCCAAAATGCACGTAAATTAAGGTTTAAACAGCAGGCAAATCAAGATACAAACAGTAGGTAAATTAAAGTCAAAAAAGCAGGTAAATTAAGGTCCACACAGCAAGTAAATTAAGGTCCAAACAGCAGGTAAATTAAGGTCCAAACAATAGGTAAATTAAAGACTAAACAACAGGTAAATTAAGGTCCAAAATGCACGTAAATTAAGGTTTAAACAGCAGGCAAATCAAGATACAAACAGTAGGTAAATTAAAGTCAAAAAAGCAGGTAAATTAAGATCCAAAGCGCAGATAAATTAAGGTTCAAACAGCAGGTAAATTAAGATCCAAAGCGCAGATAAATTAAGGTTCAAACAGCAGGTAAATTAATGTCCAAACAGCACGTACATTAAGGTTAGAACAGCAGGTAAATTAATGTTCAAACAGCAGGTAAATTAAGATCCAAACAACAGGTAAATTTAGGTACAAACAACAAGTAAATAAAGTCCAAACAGCACGTAAATTAAGGTTCAAACAGAAGGTAAATTAAAGTCCAAACAGCAGGTAAATTAAGATCAAAACATCAGGTAAATTAAGGTCCAAACAACAGATAAATTAAGATACAAACAGCACGTAAATTAAGGTTCAAACAGCAGGTAAATTAAAGTCCAAACATCAGCTAAATTAAGGTTCAAACAGCTGGTAAATTAAAGTCCAAACAACACGTAAATTAAGGTTCAAACAACAGGTAAATTAAAATCCAAACAGCAGGTAAATTAAATTCTATAACAACAGGTAAATTAAGGTTTAAACAGCAGGCAAATTAAGATACAAACATTGGAAACAATGTCATGTGTGTGTGTGTGTGTGTGTGTGTGTGTGTGTGTGTGTGTGTGTGTGTGTGTGTGTGTGTGTGTGTGTGTGTGTGTGTGTGTGTGTGTGTGTGTGTGTGTGTGTGTGTGTGTGTGTGTGTGTGTGTGTGTGTGTGTGTGTGTGTGTGTGTGTGTGTGTGTGTGTGTGTGTGTGTGTGTGTGTGTGTGTGTAAAGACCCGTCAGAAAGTATTGTAGAGGCCAAGATCGATGCCCATTTCAAGATCTTGGGTGTGGATGTTACCTTGCCGGCCGCTCTAATGGAAATTCGCTAATGTTCAGCTGCGCCGTGACGTTTCCACGAAGGAGCAATAATGCATTTGAAGAGCGCAAAGTTACCTAAACACTCAAGTCAACTACCGTAACTGCCAATATTTGATGCACACATCTGCGCTGATGTTCCCAGTTTTATATTGCAAAAAGTACGGCAAATCTTACTTGAACGTTATACACTCCAGCACTCATTACGTTTTCCGGAACGGACGCGAAATGCATTTTGGTTTCTCATAAAAATGTTTGAGGGCTTCAACATCCCTAATAACGCGTCTGTTACCGTATATTGCAACGCTGTACGTTTGGAGAAATTCCACTGGATCAGTATCCAATAACTTCAGGCTTGGATAATATCGAACGTAACGTTTTAATGAAGGAAAACCGTTTCCCGTAAACAATTAATAAAAAAACGACAGAGCGACAGGAAAATTAAATATTTTAACACTTTTAAATAAAACAATTTGTGCTGTTTGTAATTCATTATACGATTAAGAAAATACAGGGTTATCCAAACGTACGGAGACATTTAAATAACTTTTTTGTGTATTAGTGGAGATGAGTTTGGTTATAAGGAATAATGATGCACTTTTTAGTGCATTGCACAACTTTGCCTCTGGTCCCAAAATTTGGATATTTTGCGGGCAAATGAAAAACATTAAATGTACACTCCTACCGAGTAAAACCTTTGTAAAGGTCTTGTCGAAAGAAAAATAACAGTGCAAACTAGACGCCTCAATCTTAGTCCTACATGTGAAATTAAAATTACTTCGAAAATACGATAACAAAGGGTTAGTTTCGTACTTTGAATGCCATCTTTCTTGTGGAGATTTCAACGCTGATTGCGATGGTAAAATAAGATTTTCAAAAACGAGTAAAAAAATATTATTATTTTTTTCAAAATTCGCTTCCATCACGTCAGTGGGCCAGCTTTGTGCCGCGATTATTTCTTTAGTAAAGCCGCCTCGGTGGCCTAGTTGATAGCGTACTAGGCTTTCACCCCGAGGACCCGGGTTCGATTCCCGGCCAGGGCTTAGCATTTTCATACGCTATAAATCATCCCATCGTCTGCATTAGCCCAAGTGTGCACAATAGTCGGACGTTAAAAAATTTCCTTAGTACACTTAAACAATTTTATCCAAGACAAACAACACAAAGACAAAAAATATTGTGTAAACTTTGTGAGATCCGTCCGTTAAAATCTTTAAAACAAGATTAAAAAAAATGTAAATAAAATTTCGCGCAGATCTTACTACTCTAGGCTATTAAGCTGTTGGGTCTAAGGTCTACGATCACAATGACTTCTTTGTTCTTTAAAGAAAAAAAGAAGCAATTATAAGCTTTATGGTATCGTACAAGGGGGATGGGTTAAGTTGTATGTCGATTCTGTATAAGGGTTAATTGGAATCAATAGGTTAGGCTAGAGTTAGAGGGAGCAATAGAACTCGTTAGGGGTTGCAAGATCAAAGATGCATTGTTCCTAATCGCGGATCATAATATGTAAATGCTCTGTGCGAAAGCAGCAGAGCGAGAGAGCGAGAGAGCGAGAAACGCTTTGTCCTTAATGACCGACTTCCACTTCCACGAGAAAGAAACGTAAAAGGATCTGATTGTCTGGATAATCGTCCGATACTTCGCGTGTTAATCCTACGCCTTGTTGAGCGTAGCGATACGTTCCTTGAATCAAGTATACCCTGGATAACCTGTCAATAATATTTGTCGTTATATTATCGAATTAACTGAGAAGGCTGAAGGTGAACATGGAGATTGTTTTTTAAAAGAGGTGAACTGTAATAATACGGGAATTAGAGACAAGACGAAAAAATATTATTAAAGGAAAAGTATTGAAAGATAGGTAAAATAAGAGCGGTTGATTTTAAATGATTGAATCAAGTAATGTTGAATCAATTAAAGAGGCTTCAGTGTGGAAACTCTTAGAGGATTCGGCATCTCCAACATGACAGTTAGAAGAAAGAAATATTATTAAAGGATATACGCGTAGGGAAAAGATTGGTTAAGAAATGTATAGACGATATTTAAGATGCAGCTACTTGGACTTTAAACCCGTGAGACTTTTAAACTTGACCTCGTAGTATATCCTTAAGTATCTGATCACCGCTCCACGACAGCGCTCCTAACATTTACCGCCAATTTAACCGTTATATTCAGAAACAAATATTACTGAACCAGCTTTATTGGAAATCGTATGCTGTTACTCTACGAAGCGGTCAAAATTACAATAGGTATTGCCGTTCAGCCAGCACCTACACTCGTCAACGTTAAACCAGAGGCTGCCATCTTGAAACGGAAGCGAATTGGAAAAATCTTACACATGTTGTTTAGGTCTTACACAAAATACCTTCTTACATATTTTAAAAAACCGGTCAACGAGGTTGACCAAAACATTCGTCTTCGTTAATCAAAGACCGCCATCTTGAAACGGAATCGAATTGGAAAAATCTTACACATGTTGTTTAGGTCTTACACAAAATACCTTCTTACATATTTTAAAAAACCGCTCAACGAGGTTGACCAAAACATTCGTCTTCGTTAATGAAAGACCGCCATCTTGAAACGGAATCGAATTGGAAAAATCTTACACATGTTGTTTAGGTCTTACACAAGATACCTTCTTACCATATTTTAAAAAACCGCTCAACGAGGTTAACCAAAACATTCGTCTTCGTTAATCAGAGGCCGCCATCTTGAAACGGAAGCGAATTGGAAAAATCTTACACATGTTGTTTAGGTCTTACACAAGTTACCTTCTTACCATGTTTTAAAAAACCGCTCAACGAGGTTGACCAAAACATTCGTCTTCGTTAATCAAAGGCCGCCATCTTGAAACGGAAGCGAATTGGAGAAATCTTACACATGTTGTTTAGGTCTTACACAAGATACCTTCTTACCATATTTTAAAAAACCGCTCAACGAGGTTGACCAAAACATTCGTCTTCGTTAATCAGAGGCCGCCATCTTGAAACGGAAGCGAATGGGAAAAAATCTTACAACACATCGTTCGGGCTTCGTACAAAGTAACTTACACCAAGTTTGAAAACAATTTGTCAATGCGTTTGGTCGAAAACCGCGTAACAAACTCGTGTGGTCGAGTTGAAACTGAGAGCTCGCTTCGCTCATCCAAAAAGAGATATACTTCTCAAAAGACAGCAAAAGTAAGTCGTATTATTTGAGGTCAGTTGTTAGATATTTCAGCCGATAAAAGTGGCTTAATATGTCCAAATATATAAAAACTAAACAGGGAAAATTAAAAAATATATAAGTGGAAGAAGATAGGCTAAGAAGGAAATGGATAAATGCTGTTAAAGGAAGAGCAATCGAACAGAGGTATGGTCAAGAACCACTTGGTGCGGAACTTTCATCAATGAGACAGAAATTCTCGAAGGACAGTAGCAAAGAGATCTTTCTCCTGAAAATTGACTGAAAACCGTATTGATATTATAGAAGATGGAGGAAAAATATTATTGGAAGAAGGCGGAAGAGGATTTTAAAATTTTCTAAGGATAAGATGTGTGGACGATGTTGAAAACAAAAGAAGGACAGTGGTTGAGAACCGTTTGACACGGAAGATGAAGTTTTCAGAGGACCGTAATAACAAGAGGTTGAAGGTGGAAGCTCTCTTATCCAACAACGATTGTCTGAGAGGGGTACAACATAAGACAGCCAGGAGGAAAAAAAGATTTAAAAATTGTTGTCCAAGTCAAATACGGACAGGCAATGTTGGAAAAGACAATTTCTAATCCAAATAATAAGAAGGAATGGGAACGAGATCACTGGGCTCCCAGAGGAAACTGAAAAGAAGGCAGAAAATGGAAATTAATCTCTCACAAGTGGTTTCTGTAGGGAATTAGTGTAAAACGTTTAAGGAATGTGTCGAATGTTAGAATTCCTTACATTGGTATGCGCTAAAACCATCACCAGTACTACAGTATGAAAAGCTCCTGTCACGATTTTCCGACTTACTGTTTAAACGCTCACAGGAAAGCAAATACCACTGCTATACGCTGCTTTAGATAGCGACACTGCAATTTGAGTTTAAAAAAAGTTCATTAAACAAGGACAGAGATACAACAGTTTGGCTACATTGTTGTACGCATGCGCACAGACACTCTATTAGGCACTTAGTCACCTAAAGTGCAATAAAGCTCAAATTAACTTGCCCCTACTTTGTATTGTCTTTGTGCCCCGCTACGCACAATTTACTCCTCGAGTGTATAGAGACAAGGGCTAGGGAAGGCCTAACAAAGACCGAGTTACAGATCGATGTATCGAATCAGTCGTTCAGAAAATGCGATTACGTCAAGATCGATGCTCGAACGGATCAGTTGAACGTCGTGCTGGTTTCGAGTGTCCGGGTTGCTTCTAATCTGAAGGAAATTAAAATAGTATTAAACAGACGCGAAATGAGTTGGACTTTATTAAATATGACTGGTTTTGTGAGCCGACTGTGATATACGGAGGAGCAACTTCGCGAGATGTAACTTTTAAATTATTTATACTTAAGCATTTGGTACTTAGTGGAAATCGGTTATATTAATGAAATAATAACTAAATGTATATTTTTATAACTTTTTTATCTGAGTCTTGCCAACCAAGGTTCCACTCGTTAGAGCATTGTTAACAAGTGAAACCTTGGTTGGCAAGACTCGAATAAAAAAGTTGTGGAAATATAAAACGTCACATTATTGCATCAATAACCATTAAACGTGACGATTTAACTGTATTTGACCGAGCAAAATACAGTTTCAACTCGACCATTCGACATTTGGTTTATGTAGTTGTTATTCACTTTTGAACAAACGCATTGTCCGATTGTTTTGAAATTTGGTAAGAAGGTAACTTGTGTGATGTCCAAAGAACGCATGCGTAAGATTTTTCACCCATTTTTTTCAGTGCAAGATGGCGGATTCTGATTTTAAGATGATGTATGTAATCGGTTATTTCCTGTTATACTGGCTGTACGGGCAGTTTTTAAATAATTTTGACAGTTTCGTGCAGAAAGAGCATAAAATTTCTAATAAATTCGGCCCAGTAACATTTTTCTTAGATATTGCGGTTACGGCTAAAAATTGATGAAAACTTTTCGGGCACGTCAGCGCGTTGTCGTGGAGCGATAACCAAGGAATTAATTAAAAATACCCCGCGAGGTCTACTGTACTTGGAACTATTAGGTTTAATTTAATAATTTATAGGAGTCAACGTTTCTAATTTAAACGCCAGATTTTTGTGAAAATACATTTGAAAACGAGAAAGCGTGTTCAATGATTTAGCACTATTTATACAGGGTGTCCAACAAGGAAACAGACAAATTACGCGGGTGTATTTCTCTTGTAAAAATAATAAAACAATTTGAAACGTTTATCCGGGAATACTTTTCTCACCAAATATACGTCGTTTTTTGCTAAATAATATATATAGCTAGAACGATTGTGATAAAATTTTTCACTGCTCTTAACAAAATAAAGAACTAAACAAAATCAACTGGTTAGAATAATCCGCCTTAAAATGGCGGCTATTTGAATTAGGGGAAAATAACTCAAATATTGTAAACTTTCATGAAAAAAGTTTAAGAATAAATTTTTAAAAATTCGTTTATTCTCATGGAATAATAAAATTATCGAAACTATATCGAACATTGGGTAAAATTAAATAGTGTCCATTATACATCGCTGATGGCGGTAGGTTACGTATATCATACGACCATGCCGGCCGCATGGTCTAACTGATGGGTTTCTCCCCACCTAGCCGCCTCGGTGGCCTAGTTGATAGCGTACTGGGCTGTTACTCCGAGGACCCGGGTTCGATTCCCGGCCAGGGTTTGGCATTTTCATACGCTATAAATCATCCCATCATCTGCATTAGAACAAGTGTGCACAATAGTCGGACGTTAAAAAAAAAAAATCTCCCCACCGTGCCTCTAGCTTATACTACTCCCATTCGTCTATTCAAGATACACATCCACTACTCTACATAACGTGGTTAACTCTAAAGTGTAAATCAACCCGTGCTGATGGAATGATTGACACCGGTCTAATTAATGGTGTATCAAACGGAGCACTAGAATACCTGGCCAGTGTATTTAACCTTGCCAATGCATGCGCGGTTCTGTGTGGGCGGACGTAATGTTCCAATCTACTCATTTCGTGAGTAAGAATGTAGATAGAATGAGCGGGAACTCATTGCACAACAAAAAGCCGGCCAAATTGAGCATAAACTCAGTGTTAAGGGTAAAAAATGGGTAAAACTTGAAAGGTAATTACCAGAACAAGCACCTGCAAGTACCTCAATAATTAATTGTAGTCACCAATCAGAAGTGGAGGAATTACCCATCTTGAATCCTTTCCAAATCTTAGACTTTATGAAAAGACTACCACTGAAGAAGGCTTCGTAACTGAACATCTAAAGAAAAGGGAAACAATAAATCTACAAGATTGCAGTATATTCTTAGAAAGTCATCTGCCTTCCCTAGTTTCGTCAATTCTACTTTCGTTGACGCGTTTCGGAGAACTTCCATCTTCAAAAACTATATCTATACTGGTCACCAATATTATGGCCTGTCCTATTTATAATTTTCTATCTCCAACTCATACCCCACCTCTATTTCAACACGTGTATATTAAACCTGACGTGCTCGCTTCTGATTGGTTCTTCAAAATCATACGGTATATCATATGATTTTGAAGAGCCAATCAGAAGCGAACACGTCAGGTTTAATGTACACGTGTTGAATACAGGAAGAGTACGAGGTGGAGATAAAAAATTATAAATAGGACGGGCCATAATATTGGTGAC